>CM040422.1:147903507-147923287 GCA_022702705.1 Papilionanthe hookeriana x Papilionanthe teres | reverse complement strand
ACGTTGTCTTCATTCAAATACCTAAAAAAACTACGAGCCTCAGAATGCATGACTATATAAAAGACCTCAGAAAACTACAAGCCTTAGAAGACACTGATACATCAAGACCTCAAAAGGTTACAAGCCTCGGGAGACATAGATACAACAAAAACCTCAAAAGGCTACGACCTTAGAAGACAATGGCATATTTCAAGATCTTATAAGGCATAAGTCTAAGAAGGTACAAGCCTAAGAAAATACATGGCTAAGAGGATAAAAATCTCAAAAGACACGAGTTTGAAAAGGTACGTGATTCTTTTTTCAAAGTGCACGTGTTCACTTTAATTATAGAATTCCACACAATTGAGAAGCCCCAACAAACATACACATCATCACCATATACAAATATCACATTAGACAATTAAAATGCTACAAAGACAAGTATATACTTGTAAAAATACTACAACAAATCAGTTCATTTTGCAATGGCGTTGAAATCACTTCCCCAAAATTCTAGTACTTATGTTGATCATCAGAGAGTCTTCAGATCTCGCAACCACATAAACATGAAAATCTTTCCCCTAAAAGCATGACAAAAAAACTCTACCATTCATTCATCTCCACTGAAATGCACAGCAGCAACACGAAAGATGATCCAATTTGTCACAAGTTGCGCATGATGGGGATGACTTTTCTCTATGACACAATTCGAACGAAGATCTCGTTGGTCGCCTGCTAAGCAGGACATGGACAACTTTCATCTGCACCGCAACACAAAAGAAAATCTCATTGGGTGTATGTTATGCAAGACGAGCATGACTTTCCTCTGCGCTACAACACGAAAGAAAATATCGTTGATCACATGCTATGAAGGACAATGACGACTTTCTTTTGTATCACAACAAAAAGAAAAATTCAGTTGGTCACCTGTTACACAGGATGTGGGCGATTTTCTTGCATTGTAACACGAAAGAAGATCATGTTAGTCGAAATATGAAAGATCTTGTTGGTCGCCTACTACATAGGACGAGGACGATTTGTTTTGGATCGCAACGCAAAAGAAAATCTCATTGGTAGTTTGCTACATATGTCGGGGATGACTTTCTTCTTGTGAGATATCTCATATCACATGCTAGATAAGGATGTAGACTCCATCTCTTTCCTCTCATCCTGCCTATTTATATACTAAAAAAACCATCAACATTTATGACTAAAAATTAATGCAATCTATTAGAAGCTCATATGCATAAATTCTCTTATCGTTTAACCTTCTGCCTTCTGCCTTCTGGCATTCGGCCTTCCACCTTCCAAATATTAAAAAAAAATATTTAAAAAATATATAATAATAATAATAAATAAATAATTTTTTGCATTTACAATTCCTTTGCTGATGTCAGCTTGAGAATTATGGCGTGCTTTTGTCTCCTACCGCGTTCTCTTATACATACATACATATATATATATATATATATCTATCTTATTAATGGTGCGCTATTTAAAAATAATCATAAAATATTAATGAGTTGGATTAAAACAGTATAGCTTTATATATATTAAAAAAAAACAACTCATAATATATGTATATCATTGAATAATACATATTTTATTCTTATTTAAGTCCAAACCACAAAAAATCCACCTAAGCTATGCATTACTCTCTTAATATATAAACGTTAAAAGAAAAAAAAATAAAAACAGAATTGCATTTCGATTTCCGCCAACCAACCGGTCCAGATTCCCTTCTTTGCTTGCCTAACCCGATTTGAATTTCCTCTCCTGTTCGCAGGAATGGTCTGGCCGGTAGGAAACCACCTCAACTAGCTTGGCCGGTCAACATTACATGGGGAAATTCTAAATGTGCTAACACTGAGTTGGACTCACTTTTTATAATTGTCTATTTTTTATATTATAAATCTTGTAACAGTGTGTGTGTAGACACATATATGTTAAAAATAAAAGCTGAAGCTTGATATTTTTGAACGGTGAGTTGTTCTCGCCCAAATATTGAGAGGAAACTGATACGCTACAACAAATATATATCATTCAGCTCAAATTTCAAGGTATGTCATGAATCTCAATGCAATTTAGTGAACAAAAAATAGTTAAAATTCAATACAAATTTATTCAGAAGTCTGATTTTATCAAACTTGCAGTCAAAGTGATCAGATCGATAAGACATACCTAATAATGTCAAAATTGGTCCAATTCGAGTAAAATCAAGCCTCGATCAAGACATTAAATCGTTTATAGAAGCTTCTCAACAAAATTGGAAGGTCAAATGGATGTCAAATCTAACGAGCTTATTGTCTAATAGAGTGTATGAATTTAACGAGCAAAAAATAACTTATTTCCCATATCGTTAAGACACTCAAATGTCTATTAAACATTGTCTGATCAATGGAAACCCCTCTCAGCCGTCCGATCAATGTGGTTCATATTTCTACATTAATTGCACTTAGAACTCTATAAATAGAGTTTCACCCTCTCACGAGGGAGAGGAGAGCTTGAGACTTAGGGAAAAACTTAAAATTTTGAGAAAAAACTGAAGTCTAGCATCACTCCTGTCATCGTCGACTACCGCAGACCACCGTCGACCATCGCCGATCATCATCGACCATCACCAACCATACTTAGTCATCTCCCACCATCACCGACATTCGCCAACCACTGTCAACCATTGTCAACACCACTCATCGGTAGTTGCAAATTAGCATCGATCCCTGCATGTTTCCTGCAACAAGTTTATATGCACATCAGCATAATAATTCGTAGGACTCTGTAACACTTTTCCTCTTGTGGAACAAGGGATCAATATGGTCATCCACTTATAGCGAATTTTTGCAACTTGTGGAATAAGTTTTTTTTTGTGTTTTTCACGTAAAAATTTCTGGTCTATTATTTGTCTTTTTCTCTACCATTTTGAATATGGTCACACAAATTGATCGAGCACTGTTCTCTATCATTTTGAATACGGTCAGGTAGAGTGCATAGATCGTGATTAGCTCTCAAGGCGGACATGAGACTTAATGTTTTTCTCCATTATCCAATCATCTTATATATTTTATATGTTTGATGTGAGTCTTAGAGCCTTCCACCCTAGCATCTTCATGCCTCTCTCCTTTATTAGTTAAACAGACACCTATCAGGGATAAACCATTATAGCTAGCTAAGTCATTATGGCTTGTTGAGCTAATTCTGTAGATCATTTCGATCAACTAGATTGCACTGAGAATTTTGTTAACCTCGGTTCGATCGAAAATTAACTGCTTTCAACAAGTGCATTGTGGCTCAGCAGCACAACGCACTTGTCTATAGCATTTGTTGGCATCAATTTTTGATGTTGCGAGTGTAACATGTCTGCTCGAACACTATTGAACCTTTATTGATGCATGAATTAATTCATGTACTACAAGACATTAATTTAAGACCCTCAAGCGGGATTGAGGGGCAAGCAACTGGAGTCATTCTGCTAGACTATCATTCGCTTAAGTGAAGGTCAGTTGACATTTATCTGTCGCCAACCAATGTTAACCACTATCATCGACAATTGCCGAGCAACATCGATCGCAACCCGTTTCTTGCAACAAGTTTATCTTCACAAAGACATTATAATTTGTAGGACTTCGTAACTGTTTCCCGTCGTGATTTTTTCCTTTATGAGTTTTCCATGAAAAAACTTGTGTCTACTGTTTGTTTTCTTGTCAACCGTTTCAAATACGATCACATAAGGTGATCAAGCCTTCTTCTATATTGTTTCAAATACGGTCAAATAGAGCACGCAGACTGTGATTGACTCTCAAGGCGGGCATGAGACCTAATGCTTTCTCCCTGATCCAGTCACCTTATTTATTTTCTTGGTTTGATGTAAGTCTTAGAGCCTTCCACCCTAGAGTCTTCATGTTTTTCCCCTTTATCAATTAATCTGACACCTATCAGGAATAAACCATTGTAGCTAGGTAAGTCATCATGGCTTCTTGAGCTAGTTCCTTTTTGGCCGACCAGGTTGCAGTGAGAATCCCATGAACCTCGGCTCGATTGAAAATTGGTTGCTTCCAATAAGCTCACTATGCCTCGATGGTGCAGCACAATTGTTGGGAGTCATTTTTTGGCATCAATTTGTTGATGTCGCGAGTGTAAGATGTCTGCTTGACCAACTAAAAATATGTTGAATTTTTCATGTCTATTTTATATCGATTTTGATGAAATTTCACTTTAAAGAAATGTATTTTTGATGTTTTGTTGCAGATATATTTATTTATGGATAATAGAGCAAAAAAAGTTACAAAAAGAAACGAATTGAAGCAAAAAAGACCAAAATATGAATATTTGATCATGGGTGCCGACGGCGAGATCGACGGCGCCGACGGCGATTTTTCTCGAGAGTTCAAAAAATATATTGCAAAGAAGGTCACCGACGGCGAAATCGAGGCCGCCAACAGCGAACCTTAAGAGAGAAGGTCCAAAACCAAGTATTCTAGAAGGCCGTCGACGACGAGATCGATGCCGCCGACGGCGAGTAAGTCGGTTCTCTCACGAGGTACATTAAATGTGGATGATTTTTGAATGGATGCTTGGGTAACTCTTGGAAACTCTTCAAGTACTTTAAAAGATACAATTTGGAGTCGAGTCTATGTGAGTCGAAAGTGTGGGTCTGTGTGAGTTAAAAGTGTGTGTCTATTGTGTCCAAGGGGTTTCTAGAGTGTTAGTTAGTGTATTTGTTTCCTTAATAGTTTTAGAGAGTGAGTTTATTTAGTGTTAATTGTGAGGAATTCTTGGAGAGATTGTAAGAGTGGAAGGAAAGTGAGAGATTTCTTTCTCCTTACCGTTTCGAAGGAGAATTCTACGTGCTGAAAAGAAAGGAAGAGATTCTGAGGAACTTCAAAGAGTTTGCTTGGGGAGGAATTCAAAATAAGTTGTATTTACTTCTTGTAGTTTGTATAACTTTGCTTTTATATATGTAATCTAAGTTTTGTCGTATCTTCTCCATGAAATCTGAGTAGTTTCTCTGTCTTTCTCTTTGTTTTGAGATTTTTGTGAAATGGTGATTTGAATTAGTTGTGCCAAGAGAATGTTAAAGAATTTGTGATAGTCTTTTCACTTTAATCTTAATTTACTTTTAATATGGCCAATGGATTTGTTAAAATATGTTGATTTTTATAACTAAAGTGAAGATTACATCCAACATTCAGGGAGTTCAAAGTCCCTGAAAGTATTATGCAAATAAATAGAGAAATATTATTTATCGGGCGTAGAATTGGAGATTTTAGAATGACAGACTAAAATCCTCAATTCGATCCTATCGTTTGGGTGTTGAAGTGTAGATGTTAGCCCTCAAGCGAGGGGAACATGAGAGCTCCGAAGTGAGAGTCGGTATCCTCGAGCCTAGCCATGATTCGATGAACTAAGCATAAGATTAGTCAATGTTTTTTATGTCTGGACTAAAGGATAAAGAATAGGTATGCTCATATTTGGCACAACACAGTTTTAAACTAATTCTAATTATCCATTCACTTAAATTTCTTAACAAGGAGAATGATGCTTGCTTATATATTTGAACATCATTTTGTTAATAAAGTAGTTAATTGTTAGTAAAATCAGTTTATTAAAACTCCATCTTATTTACGATTGCATATTAGTGGCAAATAGGCAAATCAAATTACAATTTTGTGATTCTATACTAGTTTTTATAATCCTAGTTCGTAGCCTCTGAAATATTCCTTGTGGGATCGATATCCAAGACTCTATTAGAACCCTGTATTACTTGAGTGATACGTATACTTGCGTTGATAAAAGTAACTCTGCGATTATTGAATATTTTTATACATTTCTATATCAAATTCTAGCAATATTAAGTTTACGCAAAGTGTGCGGAGCGGTTCACTGCTCGAACATAAAGGAATCTTGATTGATGAATGTGTTAATTCCCATAGTGAAAGACATCCATTTAAGTCCTTAAGTTCATATTGAAGGGGTACACGACCAGAGTCGTTCTGCTAGACTGACATTCGCTTAGGCGAATGCCGGTTGCATTTTTCTGTCATAGGACTTCGAACGGACAACATATTTCATTTGGACATTTGTGCACGGATCGAGCTCAAATTGATATGATCATTGAGAAATTGGTTTTATGCCCCAGATCACGAAATGGACAGTGTAAGTACGTTCGAAACATTGATTTTACTTGGGGAGGAAACCTATATTACAGTGGTTTTGTGTACGGTCTGATAACACACAAAGTGGGGCAATTAAAATTTAAAATTTTAAAATATATAAAAAAAATTAAAAAGGAATCAAATCCATTTCACAGCAAAAAGAAAAAAAGGCAGGGAGGCCTCCATTTCTCATGAGACTACACCTCGCCTCTTCACCCGCAAATTGCACGTCGTACGCCTTTCTCGTCAACGACAACCCTCGCCAGACCTCCCTAATCATTCCAACCGGCCACCCTTTCAATCATCGCACCCTCACGCAGGTGAGCCATAGTAGCCTGAGACAAACACATGTCGTGCACCTCCTGATCCCACTCCTGCCTCCCCATCATCGGTGCCTCCTCCTCCTCCCAGGTGATGCTCGGACCTTTCCTCGCCTCCTCCCTGGTGTGTACCTGATGCCCTAGCTCGAACGCCTCTCACAGAAGGACCATGCCTTCCTCCTCTTGCACCATCACTTCTCGTCGGAGACCGTATCGCACCACCTCCTCTTGGCTCGAGACAGTTAGCCCGAAGGTCCTCCCCACTGGTGAGTAGCCCGAAGGCTCTCCCTCTCTTGATTTAGTGAAGCTCCCACTAACACTGACATTCCCTCTGGATTCGTGGGTAGCTGAAGCTCCTCACGACCCCCCTCTAGGCCCAACTCGCCAAAGCTCCTCGCCATCGGCGGGGTGGCAACGATGTCAAGGCATATAAGAACCCGAGCAACACTCCTCCAAAGGTTCTTGTCAATCATATTTTCGTGCACCATGATCATTTATTGCGGGTACTTGTATACCTCCTGTCTTCATTTGTTCCTTCCTTGTTCTGTACATGTTTTGTCAGATAAGCTTACGCGTGGTTTGGACGTCGACCGCTCAGACAAACAATGAGAACACGACTGCAACCATCACGACAGTGAGTTCTTATTAACACTCTCGTATTTTCATTCTTAGCTAGCCTTCTAGGTTTGGTTGATAGAGATTCTAGGGCTAGGATCGTGTGCTAGAGGAAATCGATAGGTTAGGCGGCTTTTCATGGACTTCCCTATACAAATTTGATCAATTTCCCATAACCTTATCCCTAAATTTGAAATTCTAGGCCGTATTAATCTTACTGGTTGTTTAACCACCTTCATTTGGATGGACATTTGAAGCCAATCGACCGAGCGGGCCAAGACATCCCTTTGGTCTTCATTCTCTCAATCATAGAGAGTTGTCCTCATAAGAAATCTCCACTCTATGTCGGGCAAACGAAGGTGGGTGTCATGTTGCCTCGCGCAATCTAACATTAGTACACCTCTCCATCAAATTACCCTTGATTCTATATGAGTTTGGTAGGACGAGTTTGACGTGCCCTCAAATGCATTTGGGCTACATTGCTTGCATGCTAATTCATAGTGTCTTGAATATTGTATGTTGATCATATGATCACTTTTTGTTTCATCGACGTCTCGACTCAATCGACCAATCACTTTTGGCTTAATCGTTGTCCCGCCTTGATCGACCAATCACCTCTTCGGTTCGATCAACTGCTCTGATATGATTGACCAACACTTCGGGTTTGATTGGCCTCATCAGCTCGATCGACCCATCTCTTCAGTTCGATCATCCATCATGGCCATATCGATCGATCAATTCAATCATGTTGGCCATCTTTGGACAACTTCGCTTGACCTGTGCATACTTGTGTGCATTTGTGCATCTATGTATCATGTTGAATGTGGTGTTTGTCTATTCCATGCTCCTTCATGCGTATGAATAATCATTTTTGACTTCGTGTCTATGATACATATTTCATTGAATGTGGCTTTGTGTTTGTCTTATGTGTTACTTATCATTTGGCATGTTTTGGGTGTCTCTTTGAGCATCCTTTCTTGTGATGTTTCTTTGAGAACCTATAACTACAAGTATATTTCCCACATACTTCACGGTATGCACGGGAATAGATTCTTTGCACACTTTGTGAGAGGATGATCCTCATCAAGGGCATCTTTTGCACATTTCTCTTCCATGAGAGCAGTGCCACCTCATTCCCTACGACAACATATAGGAATGTCATAGGTATCTCACGTTGTGCTTAGTACCAGTCATGCTCTTTATCCACTAAAATCATGCACGACACATTGTGTGTCCACCTGAATATGTGATTTCAATTGTACAAACTACACTGCCTAATATGTCTGGCACTTAAACATCTTTTGTATGCTTGTTCGTTTTCCTTTGGTGTCTATTACACTAATTGTATGTTTGCTTATGCTTTTTGAGTGCCTCTCACGTGTGTAGTAATTCCCTTATCAGTATCCTAAACTCATTCATAGCATTTGAATGTTCATTGCATTACCTGCTCTGTGTGGGTACCTGAGGCTGGCGTAATTCCTTGTTATAGGTAGCATGTATACCCACTCTGTGTGCGTCATTTGCATGTAGCATCCTTGCATTCATTTGCATGATGTGTGTCTCACCCATTTGGCGTTCATTGAGATTATTCGTGCTTTGGTCGAATAATCAAAATGTGTTGAATCTTTTGCATGTTGTATGTGCATCGTCCATTTGCCTTGACGATAAATCATACTTGTTACATTGAGTGACCCATTTGTTGGTCGTAATACACAAATAAGCATTACTCACGAGTATAGTTCAGTGATTAATGCGGGTTTTGTATTTCAATCAACTCGTAATTGACTATGCTAAGGTTTTAAGGGCTCTAAAGTACTCCACTGCATGTTACAGACCCACTTTTAATGGTTCTACATTAAAAGTATGAAAAATGGATATTTTCTATTATGTATTATCCGCCATACTTTTAAAATTACATAAATTAGGCCATATGCGAGATCACTTATTTTAAAATGTCAACCACTTCAGTGACATACTCTACATCCCTTTTATATTTAGGACGGGGCTGGTGAGGTGACCCCATCAAAGTCGTACACTTAGACTTCACCCCTACGCTGTGCTCACACTTACATTCTATGATAGGAAATTGCAATAGATTGTGTGCTAGGTTAGGATAAGGATTTTATGTTGTCTTTTTTATGTATTGATTATTATTCTTTGTAGGTTTGGTTGCCCTAGGCATACATCATTTTTTATTGTTTAGTGTGTTTTTTTGGGTGTGAAACTTATGCACTAGTATGTTAGGGGTGGTCTTTTTGTAGGGAGCCAATCCAATCGGGAGGAGTTATAATTATTTAAAGTTAACATTTTGCTTGCATTTGTTGTTTAGCTCTCTTCCCACCAGACATGGTTCAATACATTGCATGTAGAAAGCTTTTAAGCTAACTAATTTTTCGAGCAGGTTGATCTTTTTTTAAATTTTCATATGTACTTTTAGAGTCATGAGAGAGACATATAGCGGAAATAAGATAAAAGCATTGGTTCGAGGTGCTTGAGGCGTGGAACCACACGGCGGGGACCAGGAGCAGATGCTTGTGTCCCATATCTTAATTCCACTTTTTGATATTAAAGTATATCATTTAGGACCATGTATGTATATGTGGTGTCTGACGGCCATTTTTGCTTTTTGTGATATATTGTCGACCCAACGACACCGATCTTTCTTATTATTTTATTGTTGGTTTGCTTTTCTTTCTTACTTCTTGCATGTGTTTGGCTGTTTAACTGTTTGTACTTTTTGTTTTGTATAGGAATCCAATGTTATAATTTAAGCTCTTTCAGGACTATAATATTATAAACTTTCAACATAAATCCTAATAAAAGATTAAGCTTAATAAAAAAATTAGGATTAAAATATTTCAAGATTTTAAAACATGCACTTTACATTTCTGCATTGTCGTCAGACTAGTTTTAAAATGAGTTGCATAACATGGATATCACCTAAACCATTTTAATAGGGCCTCCATGCTTAGGATTTGAATAGATAACTGCATCATTCTGCATGTTCCGAGGAGAAGCCCTCATGCTTCTTCAACTTGATTCACCCAACATAAATTTCCACTTTGGTGGTTGTCTAGTACAATTACGGTGTTAGAAGCTTCCCCGATGCAGACAGAGAGTAAATCATTTGTTGAGAGTGTTTTCATATTTGTAGTAGACCTCTCCTTTCTATTTATTCTGGTGGCCTCCTTGCCACTTATTTAGTAGGTATAAGTTCCAACTCTTTATGCTCTAACTGCATAGATCATAGTATTAGAATTTTCTTCTTTTGACCTTAGGGCTATCGAGATTCTCTTGAACGACGCAATTCACGAATTTTGACAAGAGATCTTTGGTTGTGTTGAGTTAACTATCTTTATGACCAAATAGACTTAGAGTCCTAATAGCTTGAAATGATGAATATGTAGTATCATGACCTGACTATCCCTACCCTAGTAGGATTACACTGCATTTCCTTTGTTGAGCCCCTTTGATCCCTGCCATTCTTTGTGACTTTGTTGATGTTGTCTCATAGGCCCCAATTGCAGATAAGCCACCGCCCATTTGGGATACAATTATTCACCCTCTGCTCTTATGGCCTAATTAGGCTCTGAAAGCATATTATGGACCCTATGAGTAGATTTGGTTATTTCATATGCCTTGCTTGCCGATCAACCACTACCCATTTGAGATGTGAGAGATTTACTCTCTGCACTATGGCTTACTGAGAGCTTTGAAAGCATCAGACCTGTGAAATAACTACCCTTTTAGTGACCTATTTACCGGTCCTGATAATGTAAGCAACACTTCTTTTATTAAGAGTGTTATTAGGTATCCCTAAATATGTAATTAACCAAAGGGATGCATTCCTTTGAAAGTGATCTTGACCCTTGAACAAAATTTTCTTTTTGGTTCTCTAGTTATGGGTGGCTTATGTAGGGATTTTTTTTTTGTGGATTTCGTGTTTCAAAGTATTTCTATCTGATCTTGTTTGGACATATACTCTTGACTTATTGCATGATAATTATTGTATATAAACCCACCATGTTTCTTTTTAAATTTTGTTTATCTATATTCATTGTATATCCCATTTTTCTGAATGGTCTCATCTTCTGATCATTTTTATGATCCGAGCGGAAGATTTATTTGGAAGGGGGAATGATACAATGATGACATATAAACAGACAAGCTGACGACGCAGAATTCTTTTAAAAATAACAAAAAACAGTCATTGCTCCCCACCCAACACTGTCTTCATTGTCGCCGCCGCTTGTCACCATCACTGTCGCCGCCCACCGTTCACCGCCTCCACCTTAGGCACTGGTCGTTCGTTGCGCCAGCCACCTACCCAACACTATTGGTCCCCGCCACATCCCGACAAAAAATAATATTTTGAAATACATTGCCTTCAATTTACTTCAGCCAAACAAAAAATAATAAAGTTCTACGTTTATTTTTTAGTAAGTCAAATTACTCAAAAGTATTTCAAATACATTGTAATCATAGTTCTTTACAAACCTTTTACATTGCATTCCATTTTTCAACAAATCAAAAGGCTAAAATAACTATATCTAAAAATCTATAAGCAACCCGTGTTTCAACATATATTAGGACAATGAAATGAGATTATGATCAGATATTCAACTATGAGAATCAAGCAATCTGTCTCTCGACACACATTGTGTTGTCGTCCTTAAAGTTGATATTATTCATAATAAAAATTGACATCTATAATTAACAACGAATTTATGCTCTAAATCATCAACAATTCTAGTTCTCATAGTTATCAAATTTAAATAAGGATGATGTAAGATCCAAAATGCCTTTCTATTTTCTCCTGTTGCGGCGCCGCACGACTCAACTTCCCCTTTAATCACTTAAATCACTCAATCACACAAATCTTTGATCCCATTTGATGTCGCCTTCCAGAATTGAAGTCCCATAATACTTCTTTCTTTATTCTCGTTCCCAATCTTACAACTGCCTCTATGCTCATTATAAGGAGGGTCAAAAGCAGAGTAAAGTAGTCATCCCCTTCACAACCATTGAAAACTCTCTCCTCTTCCCAAACCCTAGCTACAACCCTACCTCTCTTTACCTTGCCCGATAACATTTGTCAAGATTTAAACCCTTCTTCTCCTTCCTCGAATAACCAAGCATTGTAACCTTCCACTTTCCCCTTACTTCGTGCATCTCTAATTTTAATGCAAGTTTATTCAGTATATTTTAGATACATACATATTTATGTATGTATGAATGTACTTTTGTATAATATAATATAATATAATATAACATAATATATTATATAGTAAAATTTAAATTTGTGTGAAGCTTTATTTTAAATTTCCACTTAAACTTAAGATGTGTTGATTGTGAGGAGAAGGTACTAAGGCCCATGTGCATTGTTGTTGTAGGGCCATGAGTTCATCAAACATTGCATGCCTCTAATGAGGTTGATTTCTTGGCCCAAGTCAACATTTCGGGTGCATCATTGGTGGTGATGTGTTGTAGATTAAGGAGTTTTGTTGGTCTGAGAGACCCAATCTATGATGTGGTTGTCATATGAAGTTGTTTTGATGGTACATGTGGGAGGTCTTTTGTGGGCAGTGTCGAGCATGTGTTCTCAGTTGGTATGCAATTTGTGTGTGTGATTGATAAGTGTTGTATTGTGTTTTGAGTTGATATTGTGGGATTTTGAAGTGGATTAGGAGTATGTTTATGTTGGGGAGATGTTAATAAAAGACATATAATGGAGGTGGGTATCAAGAGTAATGGAGAGGTGTGTGCAATTGCTTTGTTTTTTTAATGATGTTGATATAAAATATAATGCTTTAAAATAAAGATGGCGATAAATATAATTTTTTGTGTAGTAATCAAAACACTTTTAACCTTTGTGATGATGGTTGTAGCCTAGAAATATACATGTGGGAGCCTTTGGGATGAATTTTTGGGGGGTTGTTGGATGTTTTTAGAGAAAACAAACACATCTAAAGGTTTTAAGATGTTGCTATTCAGATTTGGTGTGATGTAATAATTATAATGGAGATTGGTTTTGAATATTAATAGAGTGTAATCAGTTAATGAGATAGTTTTTTCTAAGAAGGACTTCTATCCAGAAGTGTGGGGGGGGGGTGTTGTGTTGAGAAGTGTGCAACTAGGTTCAACAAGATGCCTGTTTTTGCAATTAGTGAGCCCATTTTGTCATGCGTATATGGATTGCTAAATTTATATGCAATTCAATTTTCTTGTAATTAAGTGTGCAAATATTGTGATTTATACTCACCTCATCCATTCGATCTCAGATATTTGATGTTTTTGTTGTGGTGTATTTTAATATGTTTATGCAGGGGTATAAAATGTATGAAACTTCATATTTGTGTTTTATGGGTATGCACCAATAATAATGTGCATAAGAATCAATAAGAGTAAAATTATATACATAAAATTTGATAGAAGAGCTAAAAAAGGAATCCAAAACATAAGAATGTAACATATCAAGTAAAGTATATAGAGTGGTTCCACAATTAAAGATAGCTTATGGTTTTTATTGTGTAGATAGTCTTGACATGTTATATGAGTGTTGAAGATCTTTAAGTGGGTATTGGGTTTTGAGTATGAGGTTTTGATATGTTGGAAATAACGGTAGAGTGTTGTAAAACTGTAGTCTGGTATATGATTTTATTCTTTAGGCCAATTAGTAAAATTTTCTTGGTTTTGAAGTTATTTATGTAAAACTGATTAGCATCAAAGACAACTTAACATTTGTTGTGTTTAATAAATTTATTAATGGAAATGAGATTATGGGAAATGTAAGGATCTCTTAAGAGAGGATAGAGGTTTAACTTAATTCTTGGAGTGGGAAGTATACTCTTGCTAGTATGGGAGATTTCAGTAGCTTGTCTGTTTCCGACCATAGCCTTGTCAGTACCTTCATATTGCACTGGGTGTTGCAGATTTTTGATATGTGGCGTAATGTGGTTTTTGGCTTATGTGTTAGGAATCCATTATTATTGTGGAGAGTGGATGTTGGTGGCTAGAGCCGCTGATGAAGTTGTGATGATGGGGTTGTATTGTAGGTTGGCTCTATGCTAACATTAAGTTGTTGAGTGCCCTCTCTTATAGCATATCTAACATGGGAAAGAGGGTTTATGCTTGTCATTGTTGTTGAAATTTTGTTTTTTGGTGTTTGAAAAGTTTTTGTTGTAAGTTCTTTGACTTTGTCACATTCCTTTATTCTTGTGCGTGCCAAGGGTAGTGGGTTGAGACATCTTGGTGGCTTCTTTAGCAAGATTGCACTCCTTAATGTATAATAGGGAGTAGAATTCTTCCAAACTGATTGAATTCAACTATGTCATGATGGCAGTCTTTAAACCTTAGTAATTGGGAGGTAACTCCTTTAAAATGTATAGACTATATTTTAACAGTGGTGAGGTACCGTGTCATATTAGTTGTTCCCATAGTATATTACAAGACTTATTCTTGAGATGAATGACTTGATTTATTGGCTGGCCAGACTCTTCTTTCTAAGGGACTCCGTATTTCTACAGTGTTGTTGAGATTAATGATATATGATATTATAGAGGAAGATATGTTTAGAGGATAGCTGTTGTAAGATTTTTACTAACGAGTTGCCAAAGAATATATTTTGCATTTTCTTCTTACATGCTCATTTCCTCCTGGATGAATCTTGTTGGATCTAAAATAAGATTTCAACATATTAACTGTGAAGAGTTTTTGAATTTGTACCTTTCAGACGGGATAATTTTTATAGAACAATGACTGTGTGTCATTGTCTTGATGCGAGACATTAAGAATTTGAGAGATGTGAGAATGTTCTTTTTATCCTATTGGGAGAGGTGATGGATTGTGGAAGCATTGTCGAGGAAGAATCTATGATCTTCTTGTTGCAAGGCTGGTGACTCTGTTACCATAAAAATCTCTATCATCGTAGGAGATAAGCAAAATAAATGAGAGAGGAATAGGCAAAGAAACAGGGAGAACTTCATGGAGAAAGTCGAGTAATGTTTTCAACTCTTATTTTATTTCATGACCACAACAATTGTTTATGCTTCAAAGCTCTCACTAAGTCACCAGGTAGAGAGTGAGTTCTTCACATCCCACATGGGTAGCGGCTTGTTGGTGTACAAAGCCTACGAATTAACTAGAATCATCTCGACGAAGATATATCCATACGTTAGAGCTCACGGAGTCATAAGTGCAGAGGGTGAATCACCATATCCCGAATGAGCGAGAACTGATCGGTAATTGGGCCGTCAAAATGATATCAACAAAGTCAAAGGAGCGGAAATGCTCAGAGAGGCTCAACAACAGGAAGGGTAGAGTGATCCTATAAGGTTGAGGTAGACAGGTGGGTGTCACAGACCGTTACCCTAAGATACTAAGACCCTAAGTCTACTCGATCGTGAAGATAGTCTACCCAACACATCCAGAGATCCCAGTTAGCAATCCATGAATTGCATCATCCACGGGGACCTCGGTAGTCCTAAGGTCAAAAGAAGGAAACTCTAGTCTTATGACCTACAAGGCAGAGCTCAAGAGGTAGGACTCACACTCATAAGACAGATGACAGATTTGCCTCAAGAAAGAAAGGAAAAAAGAGGTTGAGCTATAAAGCTATAAATTCTATCCACAAAAAGATTTACACCCAATATTGGTCGGAGAGACTTCTAACGACTTAAGCTCACTAGACAACCACCTAAGTAGAAATTTTTGTTGGGTCGGCCAGGTTAAAGAAGCTTGGGGGTTTCTCATCGGGACATGCAAGTATGAATGGAACTTTTTACCACAATCCTAAGCGTGGAGGCTTTATTATATTATTTGGGTTATATTCATGCATGCATCCCATTTTAAAATCACACCGAATGACATGTAAGAAAGTGAAGTGTGAACTTTGCCTTAAATAATTCAATCCTCAAATTTTCATTATATTGAATGTTTTATTAAGATTTTGTAGCAAATTTTGTGTTTTAAAACCTAAAGTGTTTATATTGCTTTCATGATTCTGAAATATTTTATAGAAAGAAATAATGAAATTCATTTAAAGCATCTAAGCATGTAATAAGATAGGAAAAACAAGCCAAATCAAAATAATAAGAAAGGTCAGTGCCACTGGATTAACAACATATCCCAGAAAAAGAAAAGGACGATTGACTCCGAGTATACACGCTCAGTCATAATTATATACGCTACTTTCAAATACAAAATTAAGATACAAGACATGATCTATTGCTCTTTGTCCCTCGCCACATGGTTCTTGCGCCAAAACTCATCGGAACCATGGTCGTATCTTATTCACGTTACAGAACTCTCCTAAAGACTATAAAATGTACAAAAGAAAACCAAAAAAGGACTCAACATGCATGAAAATAAAGTTAGCTCGAAAGCCAAAAAACATGCAATGTATGATAAATCATGCCATTGATTTTGGGAGCTAAAGATCACCTGCAAATGGTTTGTAGAAATCATTACATGTTTCCCTTTAATGATACATATGTGTGTAAATGTATATATGCACGACTCCTTGTAGAAGAACGCTATAATACGCTACCATGCATATCAAGCACACATAGAGCATAAAGCTAGAAAGATACATGGCCAGGGTAACTAAACCAGCAAAGAACAATAGCCAGATGTCAAAATACTACCTAGCATCCTATACTAGCCCAACACACCATCTAATGAGAAGTGTATTTACCAACATCTAAGTGCAAATGGTTAAGTCTTTGGCTACTACATGACTTTGACAAGATAAGCACACTGACCCCATCATAAAAATCCAAGAGATCTAAAGCATGTCTCAAGAAAGGGTGACATTTTAAAAGAGATGACCTCACATATGGCCTAACGTATATGTAATTTTAAAATAGATGGATAATTCTCATAGTAGCAAAAAATAATCGTTTTTATATTTTAAAATAACGAACAATTAGAGATAGGTCCAGAGTAATCAAGCAACATTCTTTAAATTCCTTGAATCTTTAGTACAGTCTTACTATTTGTTGCTCGTTATACAAAAACTCACATTGCTTGCTAAGGTATCCTCTTGGGCAACAATTGTTTGAGTATCATAACCAACAAACGGGTAACTCTCATAATAAGTAAGACAAGTCATCAAGGCGTATGAGCAAGTATACAATCATGCTAGAAGCCCACATTTTGATTGTCTGACTGATGTACGAAATGATCACAATGGGCGCCCAAAAGGACCATCATTCAATTGGATGCAAGGATGCTACATGCAACATGATAGACATGAACGAGATATACTGATAAAAATATACTACCTATATAATGGAATTACGTCTGTCCGGGGACCTGGGGTGCCATTTGACGAGTAGGAACAAACTACAAATGAGTTTTCATCAAGCAAAAGAAGACCCCTGAAAATGATTCACACCCTATCCGAGGGGCACACACGCAAACATGCTTTGCAGTAGATATAAAAAAAATTGTCACACACATGACATATATAAATGTGAAGCATATGACATACAAATGGCAAGCACACAAAAATGTTACTTGCCAAACATACTAAGTGATGTGATCCTTACAAATGAGAATCACATACCTAGGTGGACACACAATGTGCCTCGCACAAGTTCAATGGCTAGAAAGCATGACTCGTGCTTATCACAATGTGAAATACCTATGACACTCCAGGCGACGTCGTAGGGAATGAGATATATGGTCTATAAGTGAGCTAACTCCTCAAAAGTTTGCAGGTGTTCAACCCCGTGCATACAATGTCGTATGTGGGTAAGACACTTACAACTGCTGGTGCTCAAAGAGACTCTCGAACATGCCACATGCAAAGCATACAGGGCGACAAACATTTTTACATGCAATGACATATCATAGATATTATGTCAAAATAAAATATTCATATACATGCAAATAAACATGTGATATTATGCAAAAAAAAAAAAAACATACAAGCAACAAGTGATTGGTCTACTAGGCCGTGGCAACTGGTATAACCGAAGAGTCAGGTTAATCGGTCTACGATAATCAATCATTCCCAAAGAATGAGTTTTTGGCTTGGGACAACCGATTAAACCCAAAGCAGGTCATCATCGTGTGACAGTCGATTGAACCCAAAAGATTGGGTGATCATTCCGAGACCAAAGGAACGAGTGATCCTTCTAGGGCGGCCGATCGAACCTGAAGAATCAGTCGATCGCGCTTAATCGGCTGGTTCAATATAGGTGCTAACGTAATCACACATATGATATTCAACATGATCAACATGAAAAAATACCACGAGTGAGTACACGTATGAAATGAACCAAAAAAGCTCAAAGCCAAGTCGTACTTGTCCTAACGATTTCACATAAGCACCTGTGGTTGAAGCTCTTTGATTCGTGGCATGGACGCCTCTAACTTTGGCATGGAAATGTAGAGGACTCCGCCCTCTGATTTTTTTGTAGGGGAAGCCCTTCAACATTCTTAGGATGGACTAGCTACAAAATATTTTTCATCCTACAAAATGCAACTATCTTGTATAATGGGCTAGCTACAAAGCTTTTCCCATGCTTCAAGACCAAACTCCCCCAAACCCTCTGAGAAAGATTGGATTTGCCAAAGCCGTGGGAAATTTGAGATTTCAACCTGCTTAAGTATGGATCTAAGGCTCACAAAGGAAACTCTCGGATTTTCTTGGAGTATCGGAAGAAAACTTCCTAACCTAGGGCTACCTCTAAGAAATCAACAAAACAATCCAAGGGAGTGTGCCCGCGTCGACTAGTTTCGGTCAGCTCACTCAACCTATGTGGGCGACTGGATCCATAATGCCTTGCCTAAACTAATTCTAGGGCCAAGTAGGAAATAAAACACAAAGAGTTTTGAGATTCTCACAATCACAAAGTTTTGCAGGCATGTTTCTTCAAATAGGAGTAAGATCTTCAAACAATAAAAGGAAGCCCAAATTCTGGTGAAGCTCCGACGATGCTCCGACAAACTTTCCCCATGTTGGGATGAAGCTCTCCTTTAGCGTAGAAGAGTAGGCACTTTGTTCCCTTGCTAGCCAAACTCTTCCTCAAGAAGATCTCCTCACATACCCAAAAAATGTGGTGGAGAAAGATGAAAGGGAAAGAAGAAGAAGGGGAAGAGAATAAGGAAGATAAACTCCTTCAACTTTCTCTCCTTAAAGAAGATGAAGATTTTCCTCCCTTGCTCTTTCCAAAGCACCTCCAAGCTCTCCAACTTCTCTCTCATCATCTCCTTTAGCCCAACGATTGAAAATGATCGATCCTTCCTTTAGGGGAAATGATACTCTCCTAGGTTAAGAATAACTCACCCAAGGAAATCTCCCATTGGCCCCTAGTTTAAACTTATTAGAAGCTTCTAGGAGAGGCTTAAAAGAGGTATTATCTACCCTCTTTTCCCATCCCCAAAGCTCATCATCACAAACCTGCAATTTCGACTGCCTTGGGAGTCAAATCGGTGACAAAAATAGCTTCTTTTTGCGATATGGGAATGAACCGAGCGCCTAAGTGCAGTGACCCTGGCGCCAGACCCATGCTGTCTGGGCGCTTAGTTTCTTGGCTCTCTGGAAAGACCAATTTTAGTTGTTTTCAGCACCTAGGCACTCGGGATTGGCGCCAAGTCTGGCGCCTTGGCACTAAAAATCTGCACCAGAATTCTAAAGGCACGATTATAAATGTTCGAGAAGGCATTTTGGGTGTCAGGCACCAGAGGTTAGCGCCTAAGTTTCTA
>CM040422.1:147197032-147228792 GCA_022702705.1 Papilionanthe hookeriana x Papilionanthe teres | reverse complement strand
TGTTTTGAACGTGTCCTCCAAGGCCTCGGTTGGGACATACACCCTCTGAGAGCCATTTGAGAACCATCTGTATGCTAACCTAATATGATCCATCGTGTTAGCTTTCTGCTGGAATTTGCCCAGGTCATTCTACACGTGAAGCTCCCCCAGGCACTCGACCATCCCACTTTGCAAGGTGGAGAACTCCGCCTGCGGGGCCGATGCATTCGAGCCCTTGGTCTCCAGATAGGTTGATACTATGATCGGACCTCCGGTCGCTCCATCAAAAGAATTAATCATCAGCACCAAGGGCCCGATCCTCCCAGCTGTTATTCCATGGTTACAGAGGAAGCCGATCGCCACTAGACATATAATAATGTTATTTAGAAACGAAACATAATTTGAATAAATTTAAAAAGATGTTTTGCATAACACTTATAATTATGTGACACCTCATTTTACGTGCTCATATTATAAGTTGGGCAAGGGACATCTTCTTTTTATTTTACATGCTCTAGTTTCTTTCTCTATACTTCTAATTTTTCTTTTTCAATCACCTTTCGATCAACTTTTGTTCTTTGAAATAGCTCTGAAATATTCTCCTACCCTCCTTAGCTTCATCAAGGGTGTTGATCCTTCATTTTTGAGGGAGAACAAGGTGAATGAGTTGCAGTTGAAGTACGTTCCACTTGAAGGTATCACTCTTCGGAAGTTGTCGGGGTCGACTCGAGAGACGGATGTCATGGGTAGGGATCTGGTTTTCTACTGAGACCAGTTCAAATGTGACCTCCAGTTACCCCTATGCGATGAGTTTTGGAGTGTCTTCAACACGTATCGGGTTATCCCGACACAAGTACTGTCTAACTCCATAGCTGCCATAATGACCTTCATCCTTTATTGTCGTTGGGAGCATATTATGTGATCGATCAACCTATTTAAGCATTTTTTATTGTTTAGAGTTGATAGGAGGGATTCATCAAATTCTTTGGTGGGCAAGGAACTCGAACTGCTCATAGTGGAGAATAAATAATGGATTGAAAAAAGAATTTTTAGTTATGATCTTTCTATGGGGCCTAGGGGATCCTGACTGAGCCATCAGAGTGAGTGGTGCATAGGCCAAAGTCTCTTTCTTTGAGTATGAAAGTTTTCACGATGATGCTGACCGATTGTTATCTCTCAGTCCCACAGTATACTGCTGAGACAACAATTTCTCGTGCATTGACTGGCATCATGATAGAAGATAAGTTGCGTCTCTTGGAAGTTGATGAGGCGACCCGAGAAAAGGTAGTGAAGGACAAGTTGGCCACCAAACACAAGAAGCAGAAGCGTCTCCCGATATCAGGTAATTCTATAGGAGACGAGGAACCGTTCCCTTATAGTGTGGCCTTGAGATACCTTGCCTTTGTGTTTGAAACTAGCATTGTTGTTCAAGGTCAGGTAACCGGCAAGGTTAATGTTATTCCTTGGGAACATTCTTCTAATTTTGTTGATATAGGGGAAGGTGAAAGGAGAGTGATCGAATCTGACGGGATTCTTAATGAAGTTGCAACCCCCTCATCCTCATGAGTCGGTGCATCGTCAACTGTCATCGCTTTGTTGGATTCGAGTCGAAACCAGCCGAGCTACCTTTACTGTCTTGTCTGATTCCTCATCGAGAGAGTCAGTTTCATCTTCCAATGATGAGGTCTCGCTTTCCCTTGAGGTAAAAGGGATCCATCGACGGGGAAAGGAGCTAGCATAGGACATAGACGTCCCATGTCCCCCTCTTTTGATGATGAGAAGGAAAACCTTTGAGTGGGATGTAACATTATCGATTAACTTGATTTCTTTAGGAAGGGTTGTTTTGCTTGTGTTCTTTAAAATTTTTCCTTCACTTTCAAGATCCTTGTATATCTTCTTGTGATTTTCACAAAACTGGAATGAAGATTAATGATCCTTTCTTCTCCTCATTCTCAAATCGGATCTTCAATTAAGTTAAAAGAATTTTTTTTTCACATACATTATAATCTCTTTTTCATAAACTGGAACAATATTTTTATCATTGAATGCTAACGTTTGATTCCCAAAAGATGAAAATTGTTACTATCGATTAATTATTCCTATCCATTGAAAATGATCCTAAAAAAGAAAAAAAGAGAGAGAAGTTGAAAGGAGAAGAAATGAATTGGAGTCTTGTATTCCTTTTGGCTTTTCTCGATCCAAGTCAAGAAGAGGAGCGGCAAAAGAGAGGAGAAAATAAATTTAAACAAAAAGAGAAAATCATTATGATATACTTGATGGGAGCTGGCTTTCTTGAATCCTGAGCTCACCGTCACCTTAGGAAAGAGGCAGGAGGAGCAGCTGCTCCTGCGATTTATGGGATTTATAGTTGTTTTTAGTGGTGCTCTTTAGACCTGGGAACTCTTCAGAGTCCAATACTATTAATGGAATGACGTCGGTTGTGTGGCCTTTCAGATGGCTTCTATTAAACTTCATGGGTTCAATATTTCTGGTAGCTTATCCATTAGTATATATGAGGTTCATTTCCTAACCATATTTAATGTTTCAAAGCACACAATTCTGGTTTTATTCCTAAAAAGTTGGTGAATTGTAAGCATTTGAATTTCTTGACCTTTATATCAACAAGTTTTCATGGTGAGATCCCCACATAAGTCTTCTCTTTATCATCCTTGAGGAAGTCTTTGCTCAGTAAGAATTTTTTCTATGATCAAATACCTGCAACGATTAGAATTTTGACTTCTCTTGAAGAGATTGTCATTTACGAACTTCACTATTCTTTATCTTTCAAACAATAATCTTACTAGTTTAATCTCTGCACACATCTGCAAACAAGGAAACTTATTTATTTGAGCCTTGGATGTTAAGAAGAGTTATGGTTCGAAATTTCAATTCACCAAATCTTACATTAAGCTGTTAGTTCTTTTTGTTTTCTAGAAAATTTACATACATACTGCTCTTCTTTAAGTATTTACACGTATAATACTTGATTTTTTTTTTAAGTTACAGACAGCTTTAATACCTGAGATTTACACACACACTTACACGTATTTACATATCTAACACCTGAATTTTAAATGTGAAGTTATAGATGTGTTGCTTCATTAAAGTTGTGATGTATTTGGATGTATATAGTATTGATTTGTTGAATAATTGCATGCCGTTGTTGTAATTTGGATGTTAATAAACATCTATCCTTTGCTTTGGATACAAACTTTGTAATAAAAATGATGGCTCAATTAAGGAATTGTTTGGTGACTATAATTTAGGCCTATTCGTACATGCATAGTAAGTCATATGCCCTTGCATTTTTTCTTAATTCCAAACATAATTGTGTTCGGAAGGAATTTTCACATTCACGATTCATTTCATAATCCTCACCGGAACCATCATGTTTACGCACCACTACATAATTCTCACGGATTTATGTTTCTAATGCCTTAAGAAGGATACTTATATTCGCAACATTCTGGTGCAATAGATAAGTGTATGAATGATGCTTTTTATTTTTGAGAATATAATGTGGTGGTTGTTTTAATAGAATGTGATAATATCCTACTATGAGGAGGTTGGGTGCTTAGAAACCTAAGAGATGCTTTGGAATTAGTTTGACATGAATGTTTGTTGCTTGGTAAGTTGCAATAATATGTATATATGTATATATTAGTATTTGGAAATATTGCATCTATACCATCAAATTCGAGGGTATTTACATATCAAACTCTTAGAGTATATATTTTTGTACATTCGCACTACCTAAATCTTTCATGATATATAAAAAAGGGATACAAATATCAAACACCTTTTCTTGTTTGGGGTAGGGTGGCACATTTATAGGAAGCAAACATTGAAAGTTAGATATGTAAATACATAGGAATCAAGTAGTATGCATGCACGTCTTCTTAAATCCTTTCATATACTTACCTCAACATCAAATGTGCAAATGCTAAGATTTGAGCGAAAAAATATTCATGAGGTGACCATTTTATATGGATCATCGAGCGACGCTATAAGGCGGGGGTTTAGTGGGTAGAGCAGTGATGAAAAATGTACATTGGTACATGAGAACAATATTGTAACTCCTTCCTCGTTGACCATGGAGTGTGTGGAGTTACATGTCACACGCTAACATCGAGTAAAGAATTGCTCTAAACTTCAGGAGCTGTTGGTGGTCTTAAGCTTAAAAAATGTGACTAATTTATGAATTGCCTTATTTACAAAAAAAAGTGATTATGTATGTAGGTTGCAAAGGCTAGAGTAAGAGTTGTAGAAACTGTGATAATGTTCGTAGGCCCTGGTGTTAGAGTTAGGAATTGTATAAGTTGTAATAACATCCATAAGTTGCAAAAGCAGGAGTTGGAAGTTACATGAGTTGTGAACCACGTTGGTTGCAGTTGATCTTATATGCATTGTAGTGAGGTGCGATGACATACGTAGGCCACAGAGGCTGGAGTTGGGAGCTCCACGAATTGTGGACCATATAGGTCGTTGTGGTGAACTATAATATTGTTGGTAGGCTATGGAGGTCAGAGTTTGGGGTTGTAGTAACGTCTGTAGGTCATAAAGGGCAGATTTGGGAGCCAAATGAGTTGTGGTCCACATGGGCTAAAGTTGATAAAATGGGCTTTTTGTTGAGTTGCGATGATGTCCATAAACTATAGAGGCTCGAGGTTGGAAGCTGGAGTCGGGAGTTGCACAATATTTGCACCACGTGGGCTATAGTTAATCATGTAGGTCATATTGATGAGCCGCAAAAACTTTCGTAGGCCACAATGGCTGTAATTGGGGGTTGCAATAATGTCTGTAAGTCACAGAGGGTCAGAGTTGGGAGCTACGTGAACTGTGAGCCATGTAGGCCGTTATTGATCACATAGGTCATGATAGGAAGTTACATTGTACTCAGGGTTCATTGTTACGCTGTCTTTGAGGTGAGTCATTGCACTTTCTTCAGGGTGACGTTGTTACACCTTCTTCGGGGTGCACTTTCTTCTAGGTAGCATCGTTACACAGACATTGGGGTGAATCGTTACACCATATTTGGGGTGTGCCACTGCATCATATTTGAGGTGCATTGTTGCACTACCTTCAGGATGTGTTGGTGCGCAATCATCACAGTGACATCATTATACTCTTCGTGGTACATTCATGCAACATCTTTGGGGTGCATTGTCGTACCATTTTAAGGGAGCATTGTCGCACCATCTTTAGTTGGTTGCAGCACCATCTTTGGGGTGACATAATTGCATCATCATTGGGGTGCAATTGATGTACCATCTTTGGGGTGCATTGTTGCAAAATCTTTAGGATACATTGTTGCATTGTCTTCGAGGTGCTCTGTTGCACCGTCTTTAAAGTGGTGTCATTACACCATATACGGGGTGTGTTGATGCACTGTTTTATGGGTTGCGTTGTTGCACCATCTTTGAAATGGTATTGTTATACCGGATTCATGTTGCGTTGTTATATTTGTCTCCAAGGTGTCTTTGTTACTTCACAACATATCATAATTAGCCTCATTCTCTTGGTCCTTCTTCAGGCTCAGGTCTTACTCTCCTCTCAAGTGAGGGGTTTGACTCTATTTATAGAGTCTATGAAAGAACTCGGTCAAATTAGGAAGAAATCTAATCCACTCAATTGAACGGCTCGAAGATGTTCACTCAATCAGACGATCTTTTATGGACATTCGAGTGTCTTAATGATGTGAGAATTAATTACTTTTTGGCTCATTGGATTCATGTTGTCGAGACGCTCGATTGATTATAAGCTTGTCTGGCTTTAAATATATTTGACCTTCCAATTAGGTATTAAAAGCTTTTAAAAACGGCTTAATGACTTGATCCAGATTTGATTTTACTCTACTTATACAAACTTTAGTGTCATTGCGTCCGTAAGTTTACTGAAAATAATTTTTTAAATAAATTTTAATTGCAGTTTAAATGTTCTTTATTTTAAAAAAATACTTTAAGATCTATGTCACGTCTCAATCTTCAAGCAAAATAATGAAAATTTATTGATGACAAATCAATTTTAAATTTAATTTTTAAATTTTTGTATTTCAAATTTATATTAAATTTTGTGTTTGAATCAAGGAATTTTCTAAAGACATAATAAACGACGGTTCGAGTTTTTTATCTCCAACTTATAGATAAAATAAAGCAATCACATTCAATTTGAGTCAACCAGCTTAATAATGAAGAATAAGTTGGAAAATTTGGAAACTTGCCTTTAAAAGACAAGACATTACAAGATATTACTAAATATAGGATAATCGAATTTAATAATTGATCAATTTCGAACCGGTTTATTTTTTTCCGTCCCGGTCCTTGTCCATATCTGCATCGACGGTTCTCTGATCCCCTTTCCCGCATTCTCTCGCCACTCCAAGCGGTGACCGTACTCACAAAGATTTTTAAAATATTGTATATAGTACTGCGACTGTATAATATTATAGGGGATATTATATTTTAAGTTCCGACACAATCGAAATAAATCTCCGAAATAACATTTGTATTTTATTTTTATTTTTATTTTTTTCAAAGGAAAAGGGAGCCCAAAAATAAAACAGGTTATTCAAATTAAATTATGGCGGAAAAAAATATATCAACTATTATGCGTAAAAAAATTTTACATCAGGACTCCGCACGTAGAACTACATGCGGAGACCTATAAAATCACGCCACGTGGCGCGCGTGGCAAAAAAAAAATAGCATTCGGAGAATATTCCCTCCGTCTTATTCATGTATTATTCATATGTTATTGTGTGTTATTCAGGTGTTATTGTGTGTTATTCAAGTGTTATTCTGATCCTAGAATATTCCCAGTGTTATAATAACACAATAATACATGAATAACACATGAATAATAGCATGTGAATAACATGAGGGAGAATATTCCCCGTGTTATTATATTTTTTTTTTCGACACGCGCCACGTGGCGCGATGTTACTGGACTCCGCACGTAGCTCTACGTGCGGAGTACTGATGTTAAAAATTTTCATTATGCGTAAGTGCATTTTTTTGAGTTTAGGTGTTATTTATTTACATATCTAAAAACTTTATTTTTTTATATTTATGTCACTCAAATCTATACATATCAGATCAAATATATAATTATTTTTAATTTTTAAGAAAATGACATACATGTTTTCATATATAAATAATAGGGGATATGTATAAATATATATATGCAAAAGTTAATGTTTATGTTAGATATGTAAATATATAGGAATTAAGTAGAATATAACTAAAACTTCCTATGCTATATGTATGAAAAATATAATTAATTTTAATAAATTATTAAAAATAGATAATACTTGTATCTTAAGACAATCAAGATGGATCTCAAAACTATTAGTTTTGCACTTCCATGAGTTCAATTATAAATTGTATGCTCTCTATATTGTCTCAGTGGTTGGGTGGATTGCTTGCAACTAAAAGGCCTAAGGTGCGAGGTTTAGCATGGTTGTCTGTCGGAAGAATCGCGATAATAAAGTAGTATTTAACATCCTAGTGTTGCACGGAGTCCAATACACATGTAGATAATAAAGGAGTTACGGGAGGAGATCGTTAATTTTTACGTGGAAAAACCTTCAAAAAGGAAAAAAATTATGAAGCTTAGCCAAATCTAAGTAATTCATAATGTGATTGTAATTAAATGATGTTGAATCCCTTTAGTACGAGAGATCCCGTATAATTCATGAAATTATACGATCTGGGAGATAACTTGTGGAAGAAGTGAGAAAAAATTGAGGAATTTTTTGAGAGAGAGAGAGAGAGAGAGATATAATCATTGAGTTTGTTATGACTACATGATTGAGAGGTATATCCATATTGTCTCTTTTTTTTTTCTCATATATATGATACAGAGTCTATGTATATGTACCCACTTCAGGGTCTAAAAAATGAATATGAATCTTTCTTATAGGTTGTATAGTACATAACATAAGTAGACTCGTTGTCGACAAGATAGTTGGTATGGATTGTCATGTGGTTAATAAATAGTGATATGCATGCTGACATATGGCAGTTCTCTTCCTTCTGCTTGAAGAAATGCCCGTTCGAGCTCAGTAGTGTGGCCAAGTAGTCGTTGATGAGTTTGGTGGGAAGGTCTAACCAGTTCATGCGAGTTCAGAATAAGAAAGCGAGCAGTGAGAGCGAGCTCAACTGGAAGAACTAACTTGAAGATTAAGGCTTCATAAATTCATTTTGAGGAACTCTTACGAATCTTGGCGTGCTTCATAAGTACTCATGGGGATCTTTTAAGCGACAATGAGCTTTGTAGTTTGTCACTTCCAAAAGTATAACTAATGGGTACAACTCATCTGCTCAGTGTCAGACCATTAAGTGCACGACTGGTGGATTCGATCTATTAAGCCCATGAGACCCATTTAATACTTGTGCTTTCTTCTTCCAAAAATAAACTCTTTTGTTGTTATATTTTTGGTACACTAATTCTCTTATCCCTTTGACATGATACTACTAGAAGAATGAGAGCATGAGAAAATAAGTGATTAGGTAACCTATGTCCATGACTTGAGGGATGAGATGATATCAATAGACATTATGCCCTTGTTCGGAAACATCTTCATTCATATTCAATTGAAACATTGCTTTCTGCCATGAATAAGCTTTATGGGTTTTTCCTTGAAGATTAGTTGTAAGACTCTAACACTGGGCTTACGCTTTTCTGGCTATGGGAGCTCAAAAGTTGTACTTGCAGGGAGTAGTCATGAGTACTTTCAGGTAACCATGAATTATTTCTCATTCAGTGCCTTTGCTTCTAGGTGATGGAAGTAACTCATTTCATTGTTTTTACTCATAGATGTTTGAAGAGAATTTTTCCTTATCAAGTTACCCAGGGCAGAAGCACATGCTGTTATGAGAGATACAACTTATTTCAGTCATCATAAGATATGTACTTCTGAGAATTGGTGGAGTAGCTTGTGAAAAGTTTGAAACTTTATTTGTTATGAAGGGTGTGATGATTCTAGTTTTTTGTGATTATCATGGAATAAATATCAAACTCTTTGGAAATAGTACTACGAGGATACTCGTTGTGTCAATTGATACATTGTCACCTTTTAATAAGAAAAAAAATAATGTTTGTAATTGTATAGTTTTAATGATTATAAGAAGAGTATTATGTGTTAAAGTTTAGTTGAATTAGGTCTAAGAGAAAATTTTGGTTAAGTTAAGTCTAAGTTAGGTTATACTTGAGTTAAGATTAGAGTTTAGTTCACTTAGGTCTAAGCTTATGTTAGACCCAAGCTAAGTTTGAAATTTGAATTAAGTTGGGTTAGACCTAAGTTAAGTTTAAGGTCAATTAGATTGAGTTAGGTTTAAATTGAGTTAGACCTAAATTGAATTTAAGTTTAATTGAGTTAGGTCAAAATTGGGTTAGATCTACGTTAAGCTTTAAAATTTGAATTAAGTTAGGCCTAAGTTGGGTTATAACTAAGCCAAGTTCTAAAATTTTAATTAAGTTAGATCTAAGTCGGGTTAGATCAAAATTAAGTTTAGGGTTTAGTTGTTAAGGTAATTTCATAATGAAGGAGATAATTATGAAATTAAACTTATTTAACTAATTTAATAATTTCATTTGGATGTAATCCTAAGATTTTCTAAGTTATTTTTATGTTTAATTAAGCTTAGGAGATAATTTTGGATAAACATACAAAATTTGCAAAACTATAAATTTAACCATAATGTTTTATTTATAATTTTAATTTTTAAGAGATCAAAATTGTCATTTTAGTATTTAGGGTTGCTTCCTTTTTTTTTTTTTAATTTCCACTTTAATTTGTATTTTTCTGATTTTTACTTTATTTTTTCTAATTATTTTTTAAAATAAATATAATTTTGATAGGAAATTAAGTATTTTTATCTTTGAAAAGGTTCTCTGACTGCAAAAATCGCCGAAAATTTTACATTTTAATGCTTTATATTTAATTTTTATAATTAAAATACTCCTTATAGTATTTATTAATTTAAAATTAAATATATTAACTATTTTATTTTTTATTTCTATTAATTTCTATTTTGTTTGCTGAGTATTAGAGTTTTTTATTTTGTTTTTGTGATTTTTCTTTATAAATGTCTGAATTTTTAAAGTTTATTTGATTTTTTGAATTTAATTAATTTGGAAATCCCAAATTATCTACTTAAATAGGTGACGCTAACTTGATCCTCAGTTGCTTCGAAGCTCCACGCATGGTCTGCGGTTCGCTGTCCTTTCCACTCTTGCGTTGAGGCGGTCTGCGATCCGTTGTCCTGAGATGATCCTGAGGCTCATCAGATTCGATCTCTACTGTCCATTTCAAATATGCGGAAACAGTCAATATTCGTTCATCATCTCCACAGGGGAGAGAATAGAGTCGTTCGCACTCAAACCCTAAAATCTAGCTCTATACTCAACAAAATCGCTTGGGGTTTGAACTTGTAGCTTCATCTTGGTGAGACAAATCTATCTATACAACTAAGTGGACATGCATTGTTTATTTTTATTATATAAAAACAAACCGCGGGGAAATTTAGGAGTTTCAAGCCATTATCTTCGCCCAAGAGGTGAGACCTTAAGGCTTCACCTTGGAATTGCGCATCTCCTTCTTCTTCAATTTGATTTTTGGTTGGGCTTTGGTATGTGCTAGACTAAGGGGTCGTTTGGGTTAGTGTTGAGCTAGGCTAGAGGGCGCAGAAGAAGGGATTTTAATTTGGGATGAGGTTTTAGAACCTTGTGAAACTAATGGAAGGGTTGAAATGGGGTTTTGGTGAGGCTGATGTCAAGGCAATGAAAAGACTCATATTTCAACGGGGAAATTGGGGTCGTGTGGTGGAGATGGCTTGGAAATGGTGGGAGGTGGCTGCTAAGGTCTGTGGAAACAAAGTTGATGTTGGAGGCAGAGGGTTTTAGTGGGAGTTTGAGAGTTTTCCAGTGTGTTCCTAGGCTCTCGGGTTGGGGATTTAAATAGCGATGAGAGGCCATGAGAGTGGCCTTGGCGTGCATGGGAGGCTCTGGTGGCTCTTAAGAGAATGGTCAGAGGGATTTCAGAGGCTTGGGCAGAGGTAAAGAAGCTTTCCCCGCTTTTAATGCATTGAGCCTGGTGGAGCTGCAATGGCCATGGAGGTTACATGAAAAGATCTAGAGCCGATTGGGGAGGGCTTAGATTTGGTGGTTTGACTCATTTTTGGTCACCCATGATTCCCCTTGAGTTTTATCTAGGGTGGTTTGACCAGGGTGACACTTGGTGGATCTCTTAGTTAAGTGTGCATGGTTTGTCTTTTAGTGTTTGTTTTGTTTTTAATTTACTTTTAATTAATTCTTATTTGGGTTGTAGTGTTATGAGAAGATATTTGATTCATGTGAGTCTTGGGTTTGCCTTTTAAGGTTACAAGGCGTGGGCTTAAGTTTAGGCCTTGGATGGTTGGCCTGTCTTTGGATGGTTATGCTTACATTTAACCTCCTTATGATTAAATAATCTAAATAATTAGATTAATCTATTTAATTTATTATTCCATTTGTTTTAATTAGGTTTGATTTATGTTCAACTTGAAAATCATAGTGCTTTTGGCATGGGCTCAAGTTGACTTGTGGTTTTGGTAGTCTTTGGTGGTTTGATGTTTTAGTTATTTATTTTATTTTGATTTTTATTAATTATATTTGCTTTTAATTTCCATTAAGGGTGTTGAATATTTTAAGCTTAAGGGTTGAACTTAGTGTATATAAAAGGTTATTTGTTCTTAGGTTTTCTTAAGTTTAGTGAAGGCCTTAGGTGGGCTCAAACCTAACCATAGCGGCCTAAGTGTCTTTTGATTCAAATTTTTGAAGTTAGGATTTTCTTATTTTAGTTTAGGGTTTTGCCATACAGGGTAAACCCTTCTCTAGCATAGAACTAACATCAAGCCCAATTGGCTTCTTATTGATCAAAGAGGGTTTTAGTGGTGGTCAGTAGGTCATCATAGAGATTCCCAGGACTCTAAGCTCCATAGGTTGCCTAGGACATCCTTCACTTATAGAAATTCAACTTGGGCTTCTTTCAGTTTGAACCTCATCTCAACCAATATTTGTGCATTTGGGCTTAATTAGAAAATCTAAGTGAAAGTAGAATTGGTTTGAAGTTCTATTTGCGTAAGTTCCATCTCTAGGTATCTAAGAATGTCACTAGGAAATCCTAAGGCTAGGCTACTATAGAGAGAAAAGAGGCCATCACAAAAGTGAGGTCAACAACAATAAAATTATTTTGAATTTTTATCTGCACATTAAATATTATTGTTAGTGATGATTACAAGGGAAGTCTATATTGGCAAAAAATATCACTCCATATAAAATTATGGGCTACTTCAGTTGTGATTCTTACTAGTGGCTTGGCTTCAATCTAATTAAAAATCTAGCCAATCATTACAAGAACGAACTTTCGTTGCACTTTACCTTGAGAATTAGACATAGGAGATCTATTCCCCATGTCATGGACTTGTGATTGATTGAAGCTTATGAGAAGGTTGTAATAGCATGGGAGTAAAAGTTTGACACTATTCGCATCTTTATGCAAACTTTTGAGAGTCATTTCATAAGTTTGGCCAAGAATATCTTTACCGTATGATATGATTGGCTAGAGTTTTTTCACATGAATGGGTTCCACATTCTCCTTTGTGTGTTTGTTGAAGTATTGTTGTCATTTCATCCTCCTTGAGGCACCTTAATGAAATAGTACTTACTTTCTGAATGGTTCTACATCGACAATGAAGTATTGGTCTGCTTGTGATCTGTACTTTCAAAGATTTGTTCTAGTTGTGGAATTTGTCATATAAGCTTTTATATGTCAACCAGACTTGTAACAGACTCTAGCTCTGTGCTTAAGACTTTGAGTTCCTCAATAATAGACTTCTCAAGAATCATAGGCCATTTGGCTCCATGATATTCACCTTAGAGAGAAGTTCAACAAACTAATTTTCTTCTCTTAAAATGTGCTTAATTAAAAAATACTCAAGTTTTTTCAATTTAAGCTTCAGCCTTCAATAATTATTTAACACGATATCGTCTCGTACTTCTAATACTCTATTTATTTAAAAAACTACCAATTGTGAGACTGATTTAGCATGAAGATATTTCGATCTAATTATTAGTAAAAGGTGCAATCCAACAATTAGTGCTTTGTGTTCAACTTGATTATTGGTGGCATCAAAATCAAATGAATGTTGAGAAGTAAGTCCTTATGGGCTTTATGGAACCACACCTACTCCTTACTTAGGGTTCTCAAGGCATTGCCCACGCAAAATGTTCATATTCAATGTTGGTTTCATCTTGGATTAACCCCCTATGAGAAATCCACAAGGAAGTCAGCGACCGCCCGGTCTTTGATTTTTGTCCTCGGTATGTAAAAAAAATTTAACCCACTCAGTTCAACCAACCATTTCAATAATCTTTTAGAATGATGAGTTTGCAACAACATGAATTATGTGAATGATCTGTGATCACATACACAATGCGTGCTTAAAAGTAAGTACATTTTTCTTATTGAAATGATAGGCGCCAATACGATTTAATCATATAAGAGAATTCTGCTCCTTGTAAAACTTTGCTCATATATTAATTCTGCTCCTTGTAAAACTTTGCTCATATAAGATAATTGAAACTACACCTTGTGAACCAAAATTGATTTGATTGCTTCTTTACCAACTCTGGGGTAAATGAGTAAAACTTCCCTTGGTTTTAGACTTTGCAATGGGGAGGTGAAGCCAGTAATTTCTTTAATTATTTTAATGTAAGGCGACATTTTTTCGTCAAGTAAATTGGTTAGATTTCTTCATTATTTTAAAGAAGGATGAGAATTAATCACCCAATTTTGAGCGGAACCTACTCAAACCTATGATGCAGTCAGTCAGTGTTTGCAATTCTTTTAGATTCCTTAGGGAAGACATGTCTAAGTTAACTCAGACTTTTTAGCATTTTCCTTGATCCTTTTGAACATGAGTATTTTATGCATTTTTTAGAACTTACTCCAATAGTACACTTGAGAGGATTACGTTTTAGATTGAATCGTCTCAACATGTGAAATGCTTCTTTTGGATTTGCTATGTGTTCTTCAAATGATTTACTTTTTATGAGAAGATCATCATTATACACTTCAATATTTTTTCCCTTTTTATTTTGAAATACAATATCCCTAAGTCGCTAGTAAGTCGCCCCATAAATTTTCAAGCCAAAAGACATTATATTATAATAAAAGACTCCCTCTATAGTGATAAAAATATATATACATTTTTTTTTCTGTGGAATGCATTTTTATCTTATGATATCTCGAGAAGGCATATAGAAAGCTTATAACTGTATGAATTATTGTTGAATCTACTAAGGAATCAATCTGTGATAGAGGATAGCTATCATTAGAGCAAGCCACATGCAGGCTAGTAAAGTTCATGCACATTCTCTATCTGCTATTTGTTTTACTGACCATCACCAAATTTGTTATCAAATTCGAATATTGAACTTTAGAGATGAATTTGGTTCTGAGCTTCTGAATTTTTTATTGAATAGATTCAACCAAAGTATTGGCCATGACTCTCATTTTTTTGCACGGCAAGTTTGGCATTAGGGTTGAGGCTGAGTTGATGCAAGAGATATCAATGTTAACTCCAGACATCTCGTCTGTGGTCCATGTAAATACATTGTGGTGATCCCTTAAAGTTGAGATCAAGTGCTCCTAGTGTTCATTAATTTAAACTGTTTGTTCGCATTTGCCTTTAGATATAAACATTTGTTAAGTAGTCTTGATGGTTTCCAAACTGATCCTTTTATGTACATCGAGCTCGAGGAGATTCTTTTGTATGTTCCCAACTCCTCACATGTACCATGTTTCAAATTGGAACAAGCCCAGGTATGTGATGGGTGGAAGTTATCACCATAAATACATTTAGTATTGTTCTGCCAAAGATGGCGTTGCAAGTGGTCGGAGAGCTGGCCACTATGAAATTTATTGTAGAAATTATCCACTTCTCCCCAAGTTACCATAAGGGATATGACTTTGTAGGTCACTTTTCTCACTTTTAAGTGAGATTTCATCATATTTATTATCTGGAATACTTTCTAAAAAATGATGTTGATGGAGATCCTCATATCCACCAAAATACTTCAAAATTGATGATTGTCGATTACTTCAGTAACATTATAACATTGTTAAAAGCATGATATTAAAAACCATATCTGACCTACCTGGGCTTCAGTCGATTCATCCAAGCTTATATTCATTTCTGCATAGAATTGAGATTGAACCAATCAGAACTGGCATTGAACCAGAGATCCAATGAACTGGTCTGATTTTTAAAGAACCAACCAGTTTAAATATTTTTAAATTTTATCATTTAATTTTTATTGGATGGCCAAATATAAAATATTTAAATTAAAATAGATAAAATGTCATGTCTTATATTTTTAGTTAGAATATTATTCAAAAAATATAAAAAAAATTGTCTTAAACGTAAATATTAGTTATTAATTCGATAAAAATGACATTGATAATTACTATTATATTGTTTAAATTATATTAAAATTATTAAAATATTTATTATATTATCTAGTTTAGCCTCCAGTTAAACCCAACTGAACAATTAAATTTTGAACCTTTCATTGTTCTGGTTGGATGTTTGGTTCAATTTTAAAAATCATGGTTAAAAGGTTCCCACCCTCGAGTAAGTCAGCTCCCGTGAAGAAAGTTAGCAGTGGGTGATTATAAGTGGTTGCTCTAGTCAGGCTACAAGAATGAATGTCTCATACTTTCGTCCGCTTTAAAGTTAAACTTTTTGTGGATTCCAGTTCGTCCCCATTGAAGGTCGCAGACACAATATTAGCAATATGCACGACTATGGTGAGAAATGGTCCATCATGAACTATCTCTACTGCATCTTTTCATGCTTGTAAGTATGGGCTTATGGCATAATGTCTATTTGAGCTTCTTAGCTCTGTTTATTCTTCAATCATTGGAGGTGATGACATTCATTAATATCATGCCCATGTTCACGATGTTAAAGCCAATATTTTTTGGATTCTTTAGAAGGCCTCCTAAAGAATTTTTTATTCTAGATGGCCTCTATGATTTTGGCCATTGATACTCATAGCAGAGTAATTTCCAATTTCAATTATCCTTTCTGGCTTTTTTATAATAAGTCTTCGAGTGGACTGCTCTGGTTACTCCTACTGCTAAGAACATTACTTGGGAACATCTCATCAGTTTGCTTGTCTGAATCTGCACCCGAGTCCTCGATGTTCGCAAGAATATCTTTTATGGAGTTTCCCCTTCGATCTTTTCATGCTAAAGGGGTTTGACAAAGAATTATATACTTTTTTCGAGATATAATCATAGGCTAATTGCAAGAGTTTAGCTATAGTTTAATATTTTGGAAGCCAAGCACGTATCAGAACTGGTCTTCACATAAGCATTGTTTGAGCGCCCACGAGCAATGGAAGGCTTAATAGTTTTCACATCGAGTGTCTCATGTTGGAATCTAGTAATAAAGATTCATGGCCTTTCGAATGGAGCTTACTGGTCCTTAGCAAAGCTTAGAGTTTTTTTAGACTTTAGAGTGCTGACAAATTGAACTATGAATATTTGTTTGAATTTTTTGAAAGAGGTAATTATACCTACCGATAAGTTTTTGAACATGCACCAAGTTGACCCTTTTCCTATTTTTGAGGACTAACTGGAACTTAAGGATGTTATTTACTTGTAGTAGACATATTGTTGATTCGAAAAAAGTTACATATTAAGCAGGATAAATTATTCCACTTTAAGAGTTCAAAGAAGGGACTTTGAACTATATAGGGGATTCTATTTTAATAATTTTTAAGCAGAATGCATTCATTAATAATATTCTTCTTCTTATTCTCTATCATCCTCTTCTCTCATCTTTAAAAGACCCCGACTTCACTTCCCCATGAATGGGTGGTACATCATCATTATGTTCCTTTACTTCTTCTAATGTCGGAGCTAAGACTTTCCTTCCTCTAACTTGGAGTGTCTCTCCTCTGGGTGTCTGATATCTTAGTTGTTTTTGTCTTTGCACATTGAACTTGATGATCCTATATAAATTCTCAATTAGTTTCTAGAACGAGTTTGGGATGCCTCTCATCTTACTTATATCTTCTTATCCATTTATTCTCTGACTTCAATCATCTATTGCATCATGAATTATTTGATACAATCCTTCATTGTTCATTGTTTCTCCATAAATAAAATATCTCCGAACTAGATTTTCATAATGAGTTTTAGACTCACCATACCTTTTCAGATTTTTAATCTCTTTGAGATGTGAGATCATTTATAATTCATGAACTCCTACAAAATTAAGAGATTCCTTATGCAATAAGTGAGAAAAAAATTAGAGATTTTTTGATTTTTTTCTGAAAGAGAGATGATTTGATTGTCCTTTAAGGGTCTATGATCAAGAGGTACATTCCCATCTTTACTTTTTTCTTATCTATGTGATATGGAGAATCTGCATCCACATAGTGGTTTAAGGAAATAAAATTGACAACTATGTTATTGTTTATATAGTAAGGAGCCTGAGTAGATGATGCTCCCCCGGCGTGTGTTATTTTTCTGCTTGTTTTATCTTTGTAAGTACGAGCACACACTAGAGGTTCTACGCAAGCATACATATCGTTCAAGTAATATAGGACACTAATGGAGTCCCATTTAACGATCGCCCAAGGAAGTGAGGTAAGAGGTCCTTAGTCAAATTCTAGTATAATACTACCAGACTTTAGTTTGGAAGGTCGATAAAGTGATTTTTCTAACAAATACTCCTAAAAGTAAGCTTAAGTTTAAAACAACTAATAATTACTCCTAAAGAAAAATATTAATTCTAAAGATAACACTTTCTAGATAAACTGGTTTGGTGAATTTTGAGATGTTAAAAACTACTATTCTTATGTAGTGAATTGGATATACTTTAGGAATGAGATACATTAAATATTGTATGTGTCAAATAGGAGCAATCCTATTCTTTACCCTCTTCCCAGTGCATAAAGAACATTGGCTAATCCAAGGTTTGGTCCCTAAATCCGTGGTTATGCTGGGAGGATACTGGCTCTCACTCCAGAGCTCTCACTTCCCTTCGCCTGAGGCTAACTCTCGCTTTAGTTTCCAAACACTAGGACCAAATTGGGGATTTTAGTCTGTCACCGTAAAATCTCCATTTCTACGCTCATCAAAGTATACTTCCCTATTTATTTGTACTCAACCCCATGGACTACATTCTCATCCATGACATTGATTGTGGTTCCACTTTTTTTAGAATTACACGGCCTTCTCGGATCTTAATGCAATTACAACGAATTTTAACACTATAACAAGCTCATATAGTAATGAAAATGAAGTGCAAGTAAAAAACATCACATTTATAATTAAAACTTATTTTAGCATGCATCCCAATATCCCGAATATGAATCCTACTCATTATAAAAGAAAAGTAGAATGAAAACAATGACATAATATTCTCATGCCACTATTTCCAAATAAGAATAAATATTAAGAAAAACACATCACAAAACACGAAGAAAACACAACAAAAAATTTCATTAAATCAAAATAGATCCACTATATAAGTTTTTTCAAAATCATAAGAACAAAGACCACAATACTTAGCTTTTTCCCCTTGAAAGAGAGATGAAAATCTCTCCCACAAAGTCTCCTACTGATCCATGCAATGCTAGAACTTTCCCTTACAAATTCTCTCAAAATTCTCTCACCAATATCTCCAAAAAGGTAGAGATCTACATTTCTACTCCTATTCTAAGATCTCTAAACATTTTCCACTTTTTCATACTCACACACACCACTTTTTCTAATATAAAGTCATTTTAATATAGTGTAGGGACAAATTTCACAAGAGTTGCCTCAAGAAATCTTTCAAAAAGAGTTTATATTTAATGTATATGGCCAATAACTGTCCCTGGCGCCGAAAAAATTGCTCTCGAGATAATGGCACTGTCGGTGCCCTATCAGGCGCCATCAGCTCCCATTCTGCGCAGCTCCACGTTTTGTTGCGTTTGACTCAATTTTAGCTCTGTTTTGCCTCATTTCAGTTGCGTGACGTTCCTAACATCTTGATCTGCAAGATAAGCATAAAAAATACTTTCTTTAAAGTGTAATCTCATTAAAAAATATGCAAGAAGTGTAAAAAAGATTAAACATAGAATGACATATCGAAATGTGTCAGGCCAAAATTTGTTTTCTTGGTCGTTTTTGCTCCAATTGCATCGTATTTGCTACTGTTTATCCTAAAGTCAATTTCTTGTACATAAAATTAATAACATGCAAAATACATTCCTTTAAAGTGCAATATCATTAAAAATAAACATAAATATATATGAAAAATCAAGCATTTTTTAGACTTGTCAACTCCCCCAAACTTAACTGTTACTTTTCCTCAAGTAACACTATAACTTTTAGAAACCAAATATGTTGACTTGTGGTCGTGGGTTTCAATAGAGTTTAATATAAGTTCATCTCAGAAAAATTATATTGTAACTTAGCAGAAATTCTAGCAAATCAACCTAGGACTAGAGTGTAAGAATATATCATATTCAACTTATGAATCCTGATTTTCTATTTACTTCAAAAGTTATTGAAACTTGTCAAACTAAAGATTCATAGAATATATAAAAACAGAATTTAAGCACATTATCTATACCAATTTGACCAATACTTTTTTGAAAAAAAGAATAATCTTAGGATTTTTTCTAAGTCTTTTCATTTAAAAAGATTCAAGTGAAACCAATTTTTGATTAGGCTTCTCCTCAAACTTTTTCTTACATATTTTCTTTTCACTTTTCTTTTTATTTTCCCTTTTTTTCTTTTCTTTTCTTTCTTTTAGGATCATTTTCAATCCCTTTTTTCTATTTTTTTATGTGAGGATTACTATATTTGGATAGACATTTTATAAATTTAAATATTGTATGTGTCAAATAGAAGCAATCATATTTTTTACCCTCTTCTGAGTGCATAAAAATCATTGATTAATCCAAGGTTTGGTCCCAAAATTCGTGGTTAGGCTGAGAGGATACTGGCTCTCACTCTAAAGCTCCCACTTCCCTTCGCCTGAAGGCTAACACTATCTTTAGTATCCAAACACTATGACCAAATTGAGGATTTTAATTTGTCACCATAAAATCTCTAATTCTACGCCCATCAAAGTATATTTCCCTATTAATTTGCACTCAACCCCATGGACTACATTCTCATCAATGACATTGAATATGGTTCCACTTTGTTGAGAATTACACCGCACTCTTGGATCTTAATGCAATTATAACGAATTTTAACACTACAACGAGCTCTTATTGTAATGTAAATGAAGTGCAAGTAAAAACCATCACATTTATAATTAAAACTTATTCTAGCATGCATCCCAATATCCTAAACATGAATCTTACTCATTACAAAAGAAAAGTAGAATGAAAATAATGATATAATCTTCTCATGTCACTATTTCAAAATAAGAAGAAAGAGTAAGAAAAACACATCACAAAGTATGAAAAAAACACAACAGAAAACTTCATTAAATCAAAACAAATCCACTAGATAAGTGTTTACAAAATCATAAGATTATGAAGAAAATAATACTTAGCTTTTTCCCCTTGAAAGAAAGATGAAAATCTCTCCCACGAAGTCTCTTATTGATCCATGCAATGCTAGAACATTCCCTTACAGATTCTCTCAAAATCCTCTCACCAATCTCTCCAAAAAGGTAGAAATCTACATTTTTACTCATATTCTAAGATCTCTAAACATTCTCCATGTTTTCACACTCACACACACCACTTTTTCTGACCTAAAATCATTATAATATAGTGTAGAGACGAATTTCCCAATAGTTGCATCAAGAAAGCTTCTAAAAAGCGTTCAGATTCAATATTTATGACCAATAACCATCCATGGCACCACAACACCGTTTTGGGTGTTGTCAGTGCCCAAAAACATTGTTCTTAAGATTTGTTGCCGTCGGGGCTCATTTTGCGCAGCTCTACCGTTTTTCTCTGTTTGACTCCATTTTAGCTCTGTTTCACATCGTTTCAGCTGCGTTGCGTTCCTAACATCTTCACCTACAAGATAAGCATAAAAAAATTTCTTTAAAGTGTAATCTCATTCAAAAATATGCAAGAAGTGTAAAAAAGATTAAACATAGAAAGACATATCGAAATGTGTTAGACCAAAATTTACTTTCTTGCTCGTTTTTGCTCCAAATTGCACCGTTTTTGCTTCTTTTTCTCCAAAATTCCATTTCTTGTACTTAAAACCAAAAACATGCAAAATACCTTCCTTTAAAGTGCAATATCGTTAAAATTAAGCATAAATATATATGAAAAATTAAGCATTTTTATGCGTGTTAGTAGACTCATTGTAGACAAGACTGTTGATCTGGATTATCATGCTGTTAGTAAATGATGACATATATGTTAACAGATGGGACTTATCTTCCTTTTTCATTGAATAAATGTCAGTTGAGCTAGGTTGCGTAGTTGGGTAGTTATCCACAATTTTAGTGGGAAGATCCAACTAGTTCATAGTAGTTTGTAATAAGAATTGTGACAGTTCGAGTGAGGTAGACAAAAATAACTTGCTTGAAGATCAAGGTGTGATAATTTCATTATTAGAAACTCATAGGAACGTTGGTTGGAGGTACTCGTGGGTGTTGACCTCATTTTGATGAGGTCTTCTCTTCTTCTTTTTAGTACTTAGGATCTAGCCTTAAGTTTTTCCTTTGACTATCCTAGAGGATTAGAAATGGGACCCACCATTTAGAAATTAAAACCACTTCTTAACTCCCTGCAAACTCCACAAACTTGATTGTAGACCCCTAATCACCTAGAGGGTTGAAATCAAATGTGGAAGTTTAAAGGATGAGTTCCTATAGGACTCTTTGGCCTTAGGATCGCCTCACGGTGGCCCAGTCCGGTGAGGGCTGACTTACACACACACTACACTTATACACTACACTTTCACACACCTCCTAAAACCACACCCATACCCAACTTGACCTTCGACTCATGAAGGTGATTCACATGGATGGTCCTTAACCCCTAAGCCCTTGGCTAAGAGGGTTAAGAACAACATAGTGAATGCCTCAAATGAGTCCCTTCATGGCTCATATATGCTTAACATGGATTCATGGCTCAACCAAAGTGCTTCCATTTCACTCATATTTGATCAATCTTTAATTTTTCAAATTTTCAATTTTTGACCCCCGGGCCTAGTCTACCCAAAAAACCCTTGAAATTACCCAAAATTTTCAAATTTCTCCAAAATCACCCAAAAATCATCAAAACCAATCCCAAACATTCCCACATCACTCAAATTGATAATCCATAGCCAAATATACCAAAAATTCCAAAAATACCACCCAATACCCTCCAAATACCCAAAATGCCCCTCTTGACCCAAAAATCCAAAAATTCAGAAAATTCCCAGAAAATTCCAGAAAATCCCAAATATTCTCAATTTCATTTTGTCCAACTACACCATGGGCCAATTTTTTCAATTTACCCCACTTTTGTCAAAATCCCCAATTTGACCCATTTTAACCCAAAGTGAACCCAATGTCAAACCAAACTTACCCAATTGACCCAAATTCTGGTCCAATTCAATTCTAAACTTCAATTAAACATCCCCAACACCAATCTAGACCAAATCCAAGCCCAATTTGATTGACATTTGAATCCAATTGCACTTTTGACCTTAAAGCCCAATTTGGACCCATGACCCAAACTTAGCCCGAACTCACCTAATTCAACTCCAATTAACCCCAAATCTTTTATAAACCTTCCCTAACATCCCCATAAACAAAAAAATAACATAATTTTCTCAAAATTTAGACCCAAACCCCACTGAAATTCAACCCAAAGCTAAAAGACCCAATTTTGACCTAAACCCAAACCTAACCCAAATAAGCCCAAACCCCAAAATCAAAACCCAACCAAAGTTGAAACCTCTTTGAAACACTCCCATAAACATTTCCCAACATTAATTTTACATCAATTTCAACCCTAGCCCAACATTGGCCCAAATTAGCCAATTTGACCTACATTGGCCCATTTACCAAATGAACCCAAATTCAACCCAATTCAATTCCAAACTACCTCAAATTTGCTTCAAATCATTCAAGACACATCCTTAAACTAAACTCAACATTTATTTGGCATGACCCTTTGCAAAATTTTTTATCTAAAAGCCCATTGCTAAACATAAAGGCCCACTCCCTTAAACCTTCCTAAAAGCCCACTTCTACCAAATTCATAAGCCCAAACCCATCCTAAAGCCCACATTACAATCACATCTCATCCTCACATAATTGATATCATTCCCTAAGTGCTAAACCCATCATGAAAATCAAACCAAAATGGTATTATGCCAAATCCCATCAAATAACCCCAAAATTTCCAAAAATTCCTAAAGCCCTTTTCCATGAAAGTTGACCAAATTCTTGTCAAGCCATATGTGAGCCAAAGACAAGCCATGTACAAGCCATATGAAGCCATGGGATGTTTGACATGTGACCAACCCATTAATGGCAAAAGGGGGGCTCTCTTTCTTAAACCTTCATTAAGCTTTTTAACCCCTTCCATGTTACACACTAAACCAAGATTAGCCACATCACTTTGGATAGGGACTTCACCACCCCTTTCTAGCTAATGCAAATGATCCTCCCTCAGCTCAAATCAGCCATGGGGAGGTGAACCAAGCCCATTTCCATGGGTTGACCAAACCAAGTGCAAAAGAGCCACCTCCCCATTCCATTTGAATCAAACCACTTTACACATGTCGAGCTTCGATTGAATTCACCAACATCGAGCCCTGACCCACCTGAACTTGAGGGTGACCCATGCCTGCCGGCCAGCTGCCTGGATCGCCGGAAAACACCATGGCCGAGACCTTGGGAGGAGCCAAATTTTGGAATTCCACCTTGCTGAGCTGCCTCACTCCAAATGGCCATTGCAGTTGTTCTTCTCCTCACCAGAGCAGCTGATCCCAACCCTTAAACCCCCCTGGGAGGCCCTCCACCCTCTCCTATTTAAACACCCCCTCCTCTCGGCCAAGGGAGGTGCTGAAACAAACCTTAAGGAAACTGCGCAAAATCATTCCGGACTCTTCCCCCCACCGGAGAACTTGATCCCCACCGAAATCCCCCTGCCATTTCCTCTCCGCGAGCTCGATTTCGGAGTTGAAATCCAAGCCCAAAACCAGGACACTTCACCACAGTGAGTAAATCCTCAAATTGATTGACTCTACACCTTCACCAGACCAATAGGAGAAGTTTCTCAGCAAAAGCCCCCTCATCAGGCCAGCCATTGCTTCCAGCCTCCAAGCTTTGTGATTGGTTGTGGTCACTTTTGTACCTAGGCAATTCACCAGGCCAAGGGACTTCATCTGGAGCTTGCTTGGACCGAATCGAAGGTGACATAGCCCTCAGATTGAAGCTTCACTTCTCTGAGCAAAGGTATGAGCTCTCTCCATCTCCCGAGCTTCTGAAAATTCTCCATTTAGTTTGAGTCAATTCCAATGCATGTTTACCGTATGGATGTGTTCGCCTCTTCAAGGCGAATCCATAGAGCATAAGAACACAAAAATCTATTGAGAATCGAGTGAGAAATTAGGGTTAGAAGGTCGACGGTCACGGGTGCACACCAGTCGTAGACGATGACTGGGAGCCGTCGGATCGAGCGTGAATCGAGCGGACGGTCTGGATTGAGCCGGACAGCGCGATGGTACGTGAACCGCGGGGCCCTGGAGCGCTGAGTCGGATGGCGGCGCCGAATCAGGAGACGAGGCGTGTGCGTTCGGAGCTGCCGAGGTTGAGCTGGCGCCGCGTCACTTAAGTAGAAAAATAGGATTTTTCTTATTTATTTAATTACCATAACTTGGAAAATTCATAACTTTGTGTAGAAAAATCCTAAAAATAAAATAAAAATACCCTCTTGCTCAGTAAACAGAGGAGAATAATGTGAAAAAGAAATCATGTAATTTCATCAAGTATTTTATTTTTAATTATTTATTTACTCTCTGCACTATTTCAATTCTCCATGCATGTATACAATTCACCGTGACATGAGACCATAGGGCTTTTGAAGTCTTTAGATTTGGGAACATTCTCTGAATTTTCCAAAGTCAGAGGCCATCCCTATGAAGAGTTATTGATTTTTCAATCCTAGGTCACTATTCTGAGTATTTTAATTCCAATAATTAGCATGTTGTGAAATAAATTCTAGGAAAATTTGGTGATGTTTCTTTTGACCAGAGGACCCTAGGAAAAATAGTTTTTGAGTTAACTCACTTGTAATAACCTTAATTGGCTTAAACACTTAAAATGGAGCTTTAATTAATTAGAGCTAATCATACATAAAATTGACTTGAAATTAATTCTTCACTGACCTTTAGGATTAGAGGAACCCACCATAAAAGTTTGAAGTCAATTGGATTGGTTAACCCTATCAAATGGGTTGATTAAGCCATTTAGCCAAAATTAAACTTCAAAAATTCATAACTTTCAAAATACTTCTAAAAAATTCACAAAATTGGTTTTGGAGCCTCTCTGATATCAGGGGAATTTAAGAAAATTAAAATTTTAATTTTCTAAAAAAGTTGATTTTTTTGCATTATTTTAATATTTTTAATAATTAAAAAATAATAAAAATCACAAAAATAATAAAATTCACCAAAATGTCACATTTTGAATTTTAATCACTTAGGAACAAACCCCATATTTTTCTTAAGTCTCTATGATGAGATATTAAATTTTAAAGCCCTAAGGTAATTTTAAAATTAAAAAATGTATTTTCTAGCATTTCCACTAAAACAATTCTAATAAATCAAAGAAAAATCAGAAAATTGTAAAAATTAGTCCTCTGGTTTCCTTGATATCAGAGAGATTTTTGAAAAATATAAAATTCATCTTTCAACCTTTATTTTATTTTTAAATTAATTAATATTCCAAAACTCAAAATAATTATAATAAAAATAATATAATTCAAAAAATCACCAAAATTGGTCCAAGTGGTTCTCTGGTCATTAGGAATGTTCCATAATTTTCTTAAGGACAGAGAAATTCCCTTGGTCATCTTATTGAATTTTCCTTGGAAATCCCTATTTTCTACAAAAAATAATTATATAAATAAATTAAATACATAAAAATCACATTTTCTGCTCTAATGTCTTAATTGACATGTGAGTGAAGCCACATAAAAATTTCAAATTCATTTAAGCTCAATTTAGTGAGTTATGAAATTATTAAGCTTGAAGGGCAAAATGGTAATTAAAATTTTAACCCTTAATTAAAACTTTAGGCTTAATAAAATGAAAGAGTAAAATATTTGATCCTAATCTGATTTGGATGATTGAAATTTAAATAATTAAAGGGTAGAAACCTACCAAACAATTTGAAAATAATTAAGATAAACCTTAATTAAATAATTAATTAAATTTGGAAGAATAATAAAATTGGAATTATTAAAATAGGGATATTATTAGGAGGAGATTTGTTCTTTAATTTAAGAATCCCTAAATTAATCACCTCAATAATATTTAATTCCTAATTAAAATCATAATCCAAATTTAAAATTTAAAATGCTAAAAGACTTAATCATTAAATTAAATTAAAGTTAAATTATTTAAATTAAATCCTTTTAAAATTTCAGTTAAATTAATACTTTAACAATTAAAATTAAATCATCTTTAAAACATAAAAAATAAAATATTAAATTAAAATTAAAAATAAAATTAAATTAAAATTTAAATTAAATTAAAATCTAAAATAAAATTAAATTAAATTAAAATTTAAATTAAATTAAAATCTAAAATAAAATTAAATTAAAATTTAATTAAAGTTTAAATTAAATTAAATTAAATTAAAATTTAAATTAAATTAAATTAAATTAAATTAAATTAAATTAAACTAAACTAAATTAAATTAAATTTAAACATATTAAATTAAATTAAATTAAATTAAAATAAAAAATAAAATCAAGTTAAAATTACAATTAAATTAAATAAAATAAAATTAAATTAAAATTAAAACTAAACCAAATTAAATCAAATTAAAATTAAATTAAATTAAATTGAATTAAAAATAACATCACTTAAGACATAAAGAATTCAAAAATAAATCTAAAACAACTTGAACACTATTCCAAACTTAAACCCATTAATTGAAATTAAATTAAATCACAAATCACTTGAACATCAATTTGCCCTCAAAAGCTCTTGTTGTCATAACACCTAAACGGAGTGTTAAGTGAAGTATTACTTCATTCATAGGATATTCAAATGTCCTAGCTCACTGAGCAAGATAACAAAACTTGAACTCCTGAATGATTAATTCATTTGTATAATTAAATTCTCTTGGACTTAAAATAATCCTAGAAGTATTGAAAAGATGTTTAAGATTCGTCTTAAGAACTTCCTCGATATGATAGGATGTTTATAAGAACAATTGAACTTAATTGTTCTTTGATGAAGAAAATCGTCCTTAAACCAAAACACAAGAACCTAGACGTCATAGGAGATGACTAGCTATAGGATTATGACATTGGTAGAAAACCATAATCCTTCCCTTAGCTTTACCTAGGAACTTGCTTTAAATGCTTAAATATTCTAAATTTTGTTTAAGTGCAGCTTGGGATGACGGGAAGACCCTCCAGGTACGCTTTTATTGCAATTTACTCATTACAATTTACTTAATCGCATCGCACTTACTTTTCTTGCATGATAAACAACTGTTGCATGAAAACCCACACCTTTAGGATAGTCCCTAAAACTGAAACCAAAACTAAATTAAAAGTCATTACAAGATAAAATTCACCGTCACAACATTTCAAAATATAAAACAACTCAAAATTTAATCACAAACGAACAACAAAACTACAACTACAACTAAATTAAAACGTCTTGTTGGATGATCGGGAATACCTCGGATGATGTAACCTACATGTTGCTAACGGGATTTCCCACGGTCTAAATGAAAGTGTGGAACTCATTCGAGTTGAGTTTAGCAAATTCATCTGGACTAAGTGAATCCGATAAAAATAACGATGCCAGAAGGATGGAACCGTGGGATCTTAACCGGTGTTGTTATAATCAACTTTAAGATTTGTTTTAATTAAAATATTAAAAAACACTTGAACTTTAAGATTTCTAAAACAAAACACTTTTCTCATCTCCTGATTTATGACTTCTAAAATTAAACCTCTGCAACAACAAGGAGCTCGGAGCATGGTGGGCAGCACGACCATCGTCATCAGCAAAACTTTCTTAGAACTAAATAACTAAACCATAGGACTTCGAGGTAGTTTGCCTAGTGCAACATAAATCCTCAACTCTTCGTTAGGCATTTGCATTGCAAATTAAGCCCTAACCGGTCTTAGGATTCCGAGGTAGTCGTCCGATACGACATAAACCCTCACATCTTCAAGGCTATTTGTGTGATCGCATCATACGAATATAAGTCCTAATTAATTAAAATTGGCAAGATCAAAACATTAAATAAACATTAGGGCATTCCTAAATTCAAGCCAAACAATAGGATAGTCGGGAAAATTACTGAAGTTCGCTTCGAATCTGTGATTCCTCCTACCTTTCTTCCTTTGGATTCCCAAAATAAAATGTTCCAAATTTGATCCATTCCTTATTGAAATTCCAAAATTCAATCCCTTGAAAACCTTAAACTTTGAAATTATTGAGAGCAGAACTACTGATTATTATCGAGAGTTTTCTTAGGTGATTCCCGTCACTTAAGATGTAATTAACTATAGTGGCTTGCCCTTATAGGGAATTTTAAGAACCCAGGTAATATAAACCCTGTTTAATGTTCTCATATTAAGCAGGGGAACTTGTCGGCTTATAAAATTGGTTCACAGACCAAACGGATGTCACAAATCTCCTAGTTTATTTAATCGAGCCCCATCATCGAGAACGGTGTCTATTCTTCGGGATAGATACACGGTTTGTGGTGCGGTGCTCGTTTATATAAACTATTCGGGATGTGAGATCAGTTTGATTTAATATCTTAAAATCTTCAAATTTAAAAATTATTTTTCAAAATCAAATACTACTTTTCAAATTATTTATTTAAATTAAATTAAAAATTCGCCGACAATTTCTGTTAGGCGACCCCTTTTCAAAATAAAACACCTAACTTAAAAATATGCTGACAGTGGGGTCTTTATGGGCATTAATGAGTTTGTAGCTTGCCACTTCTGAAAAAACTGCTAACGAGTACGATTGATATGATCAGCGCAAGACCATTAAGTGCATGGCTAGTGGGCTAGATCAATTAAGCCCATAAGGCCTATTGAGTTCTTGAGCTTATTTGTCCCATAAAAAACTCATTTTTAGCTATACACATTTGGTTGCACTTCTCTTGAATTGAGAATATGAATATAAGAAAATAATAATTACATGTGTGAAATAACATAATGGTTGTAATTGGGCTGCAACAAGTATAATTCTTTGATGTAATAGTTGTAATTGGCCACATAAGTTATATTCAACGGCTGCAAGAGTAGCAGTCAGTCATAGAGATAGTAGTTGGAGCTATAACAGTAGTTGTTAATCACAGATGTCATAGTTGGTTCTTGCACATGTAATAGTCAGTCACAAAGGCCATGATTGGAAGTTGCACTATTGTCAATTGGCCATAGAGGTTATAGTTGGTGACCACAATAGTATTAGTTGGCCACAAAGGTCAAAGTTAAAAGATGTAACCGTAGTAGTTACATATGTTGTAATTGGTGATTTCAATATCATAAGTTAGTCTTATAAGCTATAATTAGTGACTACAATATTGTGAGTCAGCCATATTTACCACAGTTGGTGACTGCAATAACATCAGTTGGCCACATAGGCTATAGTGAGTGATAGCATTAGCGTTTGTTGCCAAATAGGTTGTAGTTAGTGACTGCAATAACATGAGTTGGTCGCAAAGGCCATAATTGGTGACTATATTAGTGTCAACTGGTTGTATAAAACATATTTAATGACTGCAATATCATCATTTGGCCTTATAGGCCGTAGTTGGTGACTGCAATTTCATTACTTAGACACATAGATTGTAGTTGGTGACTACAATATCGCCAATTGCCACATATGCCATAGTTGGTGACTAATAGTGCCAGTTGACCACATAGATCGTACTTGGTGATAAAAATAGTGTCAATTGGCCATATAGGACATAGTTGGTGATTGCGATATTGTTAGTTTGCCACAAAAACTATAACTGATGACCACAATAGTGTTAGTTTGGCACATTAGTCATAGTTTAAGTTGTAACATTAGTAATTCACCACATGTTCATTAGTTGGTGATTGCAATATTATTGGTTGGCCACATAGGCTATAATTTGTGATTAAAATATTGGTAATTTGCCATATAGGTCGTAGATAGTGACTACAATATTGTCAATTGACCATATAGATTGTAGTTAGTGATTGTAATAACATTAGTTGGCCATAGAGGCTGTAGTTTGAATTTATTGTAATAATTGGTTATATAGGTTATAGTTAGTGCATGCAATAATGTTAGTTGGTCATAGTGTCCGTTGTTGGAATTTATACTTATAATTAGCCTTATAGTTTATACCGGGGGGTTGCAATAATATTAGTTGGCTACATAAATCATAGTTGAAATCTATAGTAATAGTTGGTTATATAAGCCATAGTTGAGAGTTGCAATAATTTTAGTTGTCCATAGAGGTCATATTTGGAATATAGTAGTAGTGGTTGATCACATATGCCATAACTATGGGCTACAATAACATCATTTGGTCACAAAACCCATAGTTGGAATATGTAATTGTAGTTGGCCACATAAGTTAAATTGAGAACTGCAATACTGTTAATCATCTAAAAAGACCGAAGTTGAAAGTTGTAGTAGTGGTTGACCACATATGTCGTAGTCGGTGATTGGATCCCTTCTCTCAAAATAGGGTCGTAATTTTAAATTTGGACATTTTCAGTATACAACATAAACAATGATACATGTGTTAGGTAAACCATCAAATTTTGGCTATGAGTGTCATAAGCAGTTGTTGTCGGTGCCTAGTTGTTGGTGGTGACAAATGGTGACAATCGATTGTGGTTAACAGCGATCAGTAGCCACGGAAGCCGAATATTTTCTTTAAGACTTTAACATAGCATTATACATTACGATCTTATTTGGGATACAACGTTAGCAAGCAGGGTTCACTGATTGCGACAAGCACCGAAAGTCGACGGTGGTCATTGATGGTTAGTGGCTACGAAGGTTAGAAGTTATCACCGACCTCCAATAGGTTGTTATACGTTATAACTATATTTGAGATAGAACATTAACAAGCAAGGATCACCGACGATGGAGAGCAAGGGCTGCCTCTGGTGGTCAGCAGTGGTTGGCAGCTGTAAAGACCGAAAGTTATCATCAGGTCTTCAGCGCAAAAGCAAGCTCTAAAATTCCTTCTCTTCTCCTCTTCTTCGCAAGTGAAGAGAGGGGTCTATTTATAGCTTATGGGGTAGGGCACTTTGGTCTTTTGGCTAATAATTTCTCCAACCACTTGATCTGACGACCCACAATGATCCCTCTTAATTATAGTTTTTGTTTAATGATTTGAGGGCCTTCATAATTCAAAATTATGCCAGTTTGGGCTCGTTGGATTTCTCTCGTCGAGATGCTTGATTTGACTATAAATATGTGAAATTTGAAGTTCATTCAATTGATGATCCAAAACCTTCAAATATGTTTTAATATCTTGATCTGTGCTTGATTAAGTTCG
>CM040422.1:147186864-147196533 GCA_022702705.1 Papilionanthe hookeriana x Papilionanthe teres | reverse complement strand
CCTTATCATGCCGATCAATTTGATTGTAAGTCTGCTGATATCAAAGCTCTTAATGTTTTTTAATCAAAATTTGAATTTTTATTCCTCAAATACTTTCCTCTAGATTCGTGATATGCATCGAGATTCACGTCAAATGATAATTATATTGATAATACATCGAGGCCTATATTATTTATGTGAGAAATTTCACATACCATATTTATATGTTTAATGGCTAATGAAGAGCTGCTATTTTAATGTGAAAAAAATTATTATGATATTTTATTGCATTTTGTATTTTGCTGATGCTCATTTTTTTTCAAATATGTTTTATTTCATATATTACTAATCATCTCCAAATACTATTAAATTATTAAATAATATAATTAAAATATTATTAAAAAAAACAAAATCATTTTAAGTTTTCATATTAAAATTCAACTTCATTAAATAGTCTAATAATTTAATTACATTGAAAAATATTATATAGCAACATAAAATTAATTCATTAAGCTCAAAAAACAACTTATGAGAGTGCGACTGACACTTACGGTGAAGTTAACCAAACAAGCGAGACGGTAATCAGATCGCGATAGGAAAAGGGGATAAGAGCCAACGGGGGTCGGTGGTGGGGGTGATAGGCGCACGAACTTGTCATGGTAAGAACTGTGACATAGTGCCACCATGGAGATGAGTAGGAGGATGGAGCATTGCCACGTCATGTTGGTCCCACCACCAGCATCTTTCTCCGCCCGCCTCTTGGAACTCCTCATGCAGTGGGTCCCGCTCCGATAGTCCTTCTATATTAAATTATTGCAATTATTTTTTCTCTTTCTTTTTCTATTTTGTGTACTATATATTAGGGGGTGTAAATGAGCTCAAACTGACTCGCTAATATATATTTATTACTATAAATAGATGTGTTAATATTCTTTACATTGATGAAAATATTAAATTTATTTATTAATTTATATATTAATTAAATTTGAATTAAATAAAAAAATAATTTTACAAAACTAATTAACTAAAAAAATATGAAATTTGTAAAATTTATTTCATATTAAAATATTTTCGTAACATTATATTTACAGAAAAATATTATCTTATACATCGGGGTGGAATGACGCCTGAGTCGGATGTATATTGAGATGGCGATTGCAGTGGTCGATGTCACAAATGTTGTTCTTGAGGCCGCCGTCTTGCCAAACAAAATGTTCAAGCGACTAGAAGTGCACCACAATTGAAGGCGATGATATAGAAGTACACCACGATTATAGGCCATAAAATTAAAGAAGAATTTAAAGAACATTAATTGCGGTGTACTTATATATCATCGCCCTCAATGTCATCGCTTTTAGTCGTGGTGTACTTCTAGCCGCTTAAACATTTTGTTTAAGACAATGGTGGGCTCAAGAACATCAGTTGCAATATCGACTATTGTAACTGCTGTCTCAATATACGTTGGACACATACGTCATTCCACCCAGATGTATAAGATAATATATTTTGGGTAAAAATTATTTTACATGAATATTTTAATATGACATAAATTTTACAAATTTATAATTTTTTTTATTTAATTATTATTTTGAATAATTAAATATTAATAAAAAAGTAATTAATGTTAAATTATCCGGCCTTGTAATTCATCGAAAATTTTCTAATGATCCTAGATATATTTCATACAATAAAGGCTTTAACAATTGAAAATAGGAAGCACTGGTACGTCTAAAAAAATTACAAGATCACACATGAATATTGAAGGATATTAGAACGGAAAAACTTTTAGAGTCAAGTACTGAATCACCTGAATGTTAATTTAAATAAAATTGTAGTTGAACTGAATGCATTAATGAGACAAACCCAACAACATTATAAGTGATCTGATTTTAGCCTTAATAAGCCTATATATAATACTTAAAAGTATAATTAAAAGCTTTGCAACATTAATTAGCGAGCTAAATGATATTAAAAACTTGAAAATTTATAGTCTAATTAATCATCTCGATCAAGTAAATCAAATGAGCCAAAAACGAAATTCTATCAAAATACTCAAATAATACAAGTGAGCAGTTACTCCAGGCTGTTTGATTGAGTATTTTAGATTTTGATGGTAGTTACAAAAGATGACGCTTTCAAATTTATATATAGGCCCTCACTCTCAACTAAAAGATAATCTAAAGGGATGGTGGGCTTGAATCTAGACAACATATGTACCAATATGAGACAACCACTGCTCACCAGTCATATTATTTATAACTGCCTGATTGCCACCATCGACCACTAATGCATGAAAACCATCGAAGAACAACCATCTATATGTCGACTACCTCAGCTGAATCGCCGTCTATTGAATATTGATCATTATCATTAGATTGCATGCACCCATTTACCACTACCACACTGCTACTATCATCAAACCACCATTGCATGTTGATTTCTAATAGGTAGCCACTTCACAACTATTGCCATCAAACCTCTGCTACCTGGTTGCCATCTTCGAACATTGTTATGTGCCCAATCATCACACTTAGGCCTCCACCATCCAACTAACATAACTAAATTGTCGTCGCATAAAAATAATTATTCGACTTCCATTACAACACCATCACAATATGACTCATATATCTTTATCACTACTATCAGACCATAATTATTGGACCATTATTATCGGAATACCATGACTCCTATGTCGCTAATGGACTGCTACTTTTTCATCACCCCTATCGAACTTCTATGTCCCAATCACCATCATCAAAACATCACTACTCAATCACCACCATCAAAATCTTCACTGCCTAACCATTGTTGTTGGATGGTTATTGTGCTACAACACTCATTGGCCTCTGTATTAGGACCACTGCCATCAAATATCTACTATCCATCCACTACAATTGAATAATTATCATTCAAGCATTACCATCAAACCATTATCCCCCATCTACTGCCGACGAACCACCACTGCCCATCTACCATTATCAGACCTTTGTTGTTTGCCCAATGATTTCAAACCACTGCTCATAACCACCATCGTCACTTGTCCCATTGAATCACTAACTCTTATTGATCATCATTGTCTCATCTCTATCTAACCAGCTCCATTGAGTATTTTCATATCGATTATTCCCATCAGGTTATTGTCATCTAGGCATTGTTATTAGATCATGACCTTTGATATATTGTTAGTAGGCTTTCACAACCCGATCACCACCATCAAGTCGTCACTGCCCAACCACTGCCTTGAGCCATTGCCTCTTATCTACCATTGCCAGACTACTATTGCTCGTTTGATTATTGTTATTCATTCACCATTATCGGACCACTGTAACTCAACATCCACTGTCAATCCATTGCTATACAATCAACATAGTCCTATTATTTCATTTATCAATGGACATTCCACCACAGTCGCCCCAATATTGTCGCTTGCTTATAATCACTTGATCATAATTGCCGTATTACAATAGCACAACCTATAATGCCGAACTATGATGTCCCAACCATCTTCATATAACTATGATTGTCAGACTCCTATCACCTTTTTATTGACTCCCAATTACCATCATCTGATCATCTCAAACCATTATTTCCTAACTACGAGTGCTCGACTTTCAACCCCCGTTAGGTCTAACGTCACTCAACATTTGACCTCTATCATCTCTCTGACCATCATCACTCACGACTATGATTTTCTATCTTTCATTACTACCATAATTTTCTATTTTTCATTACTACCAACACCTAAAAGATCAACACATATCATTAATGTTGAGTATCATGCACCCAATCAACACAAGCCATTGCCTATAAAACTTATGCCTGTAAAATCAAGTTTATCTCGATTTTAACCCGAGGCTCACTGTGAAGCTGTGGTCCTGTGGAGGTATGGTACGGCGGGGACACCGAGGACATTTACGACATTTCCCCCTCTAAAAAATACGGATCACAGCAGAGCAGCTGGTGAAAATTAGCTGTCGCAAATGAAGCCAAAATCAATCATGAAATTTACATGCATACCACACAATATTTTTTTATTTACATACCTAACACCTAAAGTTTGATATTTACAGTTATAGCATACTTGCATCAGCGACTGTGATGTTTTCATGTGATGTTAAGAATTTCAGTGTTATGAATTTGATGCGTGCTAGAAAATTCAAATTCACGGTGGTAGAGTAGCGGATTAACGTCTTAGTATTGTACGAAAATTCAGCACACACATAGATGAAAGAGAAACAAGCGGTGATGACTCGAAGTTTTTACGTGGAAAACCCGTAAGGGAAAAATCTTGTGGTCTGGCCCAGTTGCAGAAATCCACTATTGATTGATGATTACAAAAATCTCCTGTCCCACAGACGTGAGAGAATAATTGTATTTTTCAGATAACAATGTCAAATGATCGTGTTTTGTTAGTGGTAATTGATGATAATTGTTGGAGGTCGACGGTGACTGATGCCGACGAAGGTCGGCGGTAGTCGACGATAGTAAGCGGTGGCCAACGAAGGTCGACGCGATGACGAAGGTCCGCGTGCGTCGATCGCGATCACGGCGCAATGGTCGTAGCTCAGCATTATTCTTAAGCGCTCAACTGTCTCTAGTCTCCTCCTCAGTGCGAGAGTTGGGTGTCATTTATAGCTTTTTGTGTGCGATTAATCGCATCATTTTGATCGAACGGTCCGAGTGCTTCCATAATCGACGCCGTGTATGCGGTATTTGATGGCCTTAACGATGCCGAATCCGATGATCTTTGGCTCGTTGGATTGTCTTATCGAGACGTTGGATCCTAATATGAGCTCAGTAGTGTCGACATTTGTTTGATCTTCCAAATATGTCCTGAAATCTTCGGAATATATTATCGAATCGATCCGATCTTGATTGACTTACGGATTGATTGCATCTGATATCGTTGCGTCCGTCTCATCGATCCGTCGACTCGACTATAAACTGCTTGAAATCGAGCTCTGGATAACATATTATCATGATTTGATTGTTTTTCTGTTCAAAATATCGTCTCGAGATCCGTGTCATGCCTCGAGATTCATGCTCGATGATTAAAATTTGTTGGTGACGTATCAGGATTTAAATATGAATGTTTAGATGTTAGATATGTAAATACATAAGAATTGTGTGGCAAATTTGTAAATGCCACAATTATTTTAAACGAGAAGGCTCAATTATTGGGGCTTTCACAGCGAATGTTTGTGGTTGTTCAACGATAATATTTTTTAACGCAGAAATGATGAGAGATAAGCTATAAGGAAGGCATGATGAGGACATAAAACTACGGTAGATAAGGACGATATCCCTTTCCTTTGTTTACTGAGTCCATGAATATATTCATTTGATTAATAGGAGCAGTCCCGTCTTCATCTGATTTCAGGCATACGGCTAACTTTATATATACAATTGGTTTTTCTAGTATGGACCTCATGACGCCATAAATTTAGGGGTAATATTTTGTTCTATTTATATTATATTATGAAATAAAATATTTTTGGAATATAAAAATGTTTATTTTTTAAAAAATTGTTTTGGCAGTGATGAATTGGGGATTAGCGGCGGACAATTCGAGTAATAATAGGGTTACTTTCCCGTGTGAAATCTTATTATCGACTGATTTAGGGTGAAAGGTAACCCGCACTAAAATGAGGGTCTCAAAGATATTAGGGTCTGAGCACTTCCTGTCCAAGCTCCTGACCTTGTTAACATGTAAATCGAGTAAGTATAAGGTAGTTACATTAATCAATTATTGAGTATTGAATGAATCTTACGAACTTCCTTCGATGCTTGATCTGTGAGACTAAACCTCCAATGTGTAGTGTGGTCCTCCTAATGCCCTCATATCCCTAGTTTAGCTGGGTCGTCTCTCTCTTCATCTAATAAATTTCGAGTGGCCCGTGCCTGTTCAACTCCGACCATACCTCCCAGCTTATGCATATAGGTTGTTCCCCATTCTTACGGATTCTAGTGAACATATCATCCAACTGATGTCGGTGGTGATCCTCAAAATTTTGTTGGATTTGTTGATGATGCTAAAAAAACCAACAAAAGGACCTCTTCAAAAAGAATTATTAAGTGATATTTATTAGTATAGCAGGATAACAAAAAGATATAAGTATAATTTAAATCAATTAATTTTACTGTAAACTTTTAAAACCACATATCCCAAACCTCGATTGAGAACTATCTCCACGAGAGATAGGGAGTATCATATCTACTCTTGATGATGTCTGTGATACAGACGGCGAATAGAACCTGAAATATAGATTGTTAGGTATGGTTCATATACCAGAAAGTTGAAGTCTCTTGAAATAAGGAGGTGAGTCTTCTAAATTTTAGTGGGTTGGGGGGAGCGAGTGCGTTTTAGTAATTTATTTGTGGGTTTTATCTATAAATAGATGTGTAACCCTATGGGTATGCGAACTGAATTTGTAACTCCCATTGAATAGTGAAATTATTCACTCTGCTCCCGAGAACGTAAGCATCTTTTGTCGAACCTCATTAAATCTCTGTATTTTTCTTTTGTTTTGTGTCGATTATTGTTTTTTCTTCGCCCTAAATTTCAAAAAAATTGTTATCAGAGATATTAGTTCCTGATCATTCCCTTTATCTTTTTGGAATTACAACAAGTTGAGTGAAAGGAAGTGAAGTTGGGAATCTTTAAAGGAATATTATCGTAGAGGGAGAATTCCAGTTTTGTGGAGGTGATTATCTGGTAATTTCTGGTTCGCGCGGAGGAGGAAAATAATTTCTCCTCAGTTCAGCAGAGGGATTCGCTTGCAGTTGTCATGAACACGAACAGGGGCTTCGCGGGGAGGATTCGCGACTTTCTTCGACGATTTCGTCATCGCGAGAGCGGCTTGCGGCTTCGGCAGTCGCGTAGGTGGTGTTCGCGACAACCAGGCGAGGGCGCGATTCGCAACAAGGCAACGACGCAAAAGAGGCTTCATGCGCACGACAAGATCCGCAGCTCCATGAGGCGACAATTCGTGCGATAGGCTTCTGTTGGCGCAGTGGAGGATCGCGACAAAGCAGTTACCGCAAAAGCAGTTCAGCGGCGGAACAAGATCGTGCGATTGTCGAGAAACATGTGGAGCACGCGAACAAGCAGTGGAGTAGTTAACCTTCGCACAGGAGGAGTTCCAGATCGCTGTTGGCGGAAGCATGTCGCGACATGGGCTAAATAGAGGAGTTCGACCAGCATAGTTTGCAAGTTTGTCGCACGAAGTGTTGCGATAGGTGGAATAGGCGTCGATTTGGAGAAGGGTTTTGCGTAGGTATTCTGCAAACAGGTGCCAAGGGTTTTCAAGGCGACAATTTGTGATCGAAGAAGGATACAGGGTTTTCGGGACAATGGTTTGGCTAATGTGTTAGTGCAAATAAGAAAAGTGCTTCGTGTGAAGAATTTGATTCACGAATCATAGGGGAATCACAAAGAAATTGCTGCAATTGACAGAAAATTTTAGGTTTCTTTGAATTTATTTGTGATGTGTTTTTTGTTTCGACAAAAGGCAGTAAAAGTTTATTGCAGGTTTAATTTCAAAAGGCAATGTCTTGTGCAAAATTCAAGATAGTGAAGTTCGATGGAACTGAGAACTTCAGATTGTGGCAAACAAGGGTGAAAGCTTCGTTGACACAACAGAGACTTCTGAAGGCATTGCGAGCTACGAAACCTGATAATATTTATAAACTGTTGGGGAGTACAATTGTAGGTGGAGTTCACTCTGTTGGATCATATGATGAAAATGCAGCAGGTACGATGACCAAGTCAGGTATTATCAAAAAGTTCTTGCATTGCTTGAAATTGTTGAATGTTTGCAGTTGCTAGATGGCATGGTTGCCTAACCCACTTTGGTATAAGAAACTCCATGATGTATTTCTTCTAAGGGGGTGGATATTTGTCAAGGTGGAGATTTGTTAGGTATGACTCATATACCAGGAAGTTGGAGTCTCTTGAAATAAGGAGGTGTGTCTCCTGAATTTGAGTAGGTTGGGGGGAGCGAGGGCATTTTAATAGTTTATCTGTGAGTTTTATCTATAAATAGATGTGCAACCCTATAGCTATGTGAACTGAATTTGTAACTCCCCCGGAATAGTGAAATTCACCTCTCTACTCCTGAGGAGGTAGACATCTTTGCCAAACCTCGTTAAATCTCTGTGTTTTTCTTCTATTTTATATCGATTCTTTCTTTTTCTTCGCCCTAAATTTCACAACATAGATATTAGTTATAAAATATAGCAAAAAAAAAAAAAACAATTCAAATTATTTTAACTTAAATTTACTCATAAATCTCCTTCTGACTCATCATACAACTATTCAAAAGGAATCCTGCCTCAAAGTGATGGGAACGAAGTGGTCCAACTCATTAGAGAAGGGTTGTGGTAGCACTATTCTTGCGATCGAAGGTGTGGCAGCAACTGACATGGTAGGAGTAGGAGGTCTTATTGGAGTAGTAGGCCAGACAGAAGAAGCAGGCCTGTTAGAACATGCATGCCTCTAGCTTATCCATGTCCTAGTGGTAGTGCTAACCAACATAACACTATTGTTGTGTGAGGATAAGCGTGAAACGATCTGCTTCATCTACATATATGGAATGTTAGTCTAAAACCGGGTGCTAAGCTGCTAAGGTGATATGTTTGACCCACACACACACACACAAAGATATGCATACATACATACATACATACATACCTATACACACACATATGCATGTATACATACACACACATATAAAAATAAAGGGGCGTTTACAGTCGCACCACCCAATTCTTATGAATTTAAATATCTTACACCTAACTTTTATGTTTCAAAGTTCAAACCAAATTACATACACAAATTTCTTTTACATGCATTCCTTTCAATTCAAATAGATTTCCATATCTTAACAACCAAAACCCATCAAGGCATTTACATTAACACTTTCACCAAACACAAAACCTAAACGATAGAAGTCAACCATGAAAATTGAAATGATTCGAAAAATGTGGAGGAGATGAGAGAAATGAGGTTAATTCAGGTTGAAAGGAATCGTCGGAGTCCAACCACTAGCTGCGACATGTCAGTGTTGAAGAACGCCATGAGCGTCGCCGGAGAGGAAGCGGCGCCGGCAAGCCTAATTTCATTGCGACTAATGAATAAAGAAGCCAAAAGGCCAATGAGCGATTAGCAGGCTCTGGACTAGGTATAAATAAGCCTTTGTTTGATTAGCTTCAACAATTTTCGGTGCTACAGCTTTACGATCGTAATACCACTAATAACTCGACCCTATTAAGTGACCAACGGTGCTACGACTATGATTTTTCAAACGCTAGTTTTACCCGACAAATTTCTACCGCAACTGTATTCTTGCAGTATGATTGGTTGCTAGCGGTGGTTGTTGGCCGTCATTAGCGACCGACAATGGACAATTTTAGGCAGCTGGTGATGTTAGTGGCCATCAATTATTTTAAAAAAAATACTCAAATGATTAGCAACAAAAATATTAGAAAAATAAATAAAATAAATATATTTTAATATGTATAAATATAGTTGATTTTAAAAAACAATTCAGTCTCATCTGATTACGACTAAATGGACAATGTTTAATCACATTAAAAAGATGTGGCTTAATTTATCAAATGTGCTCTTATTTTATGATTTGAGGGAATCAGCAATGCATCACCGCTCTTATTTGTATTGAAAATCGCCGT